>JAKCPI010015617.1:0-24256 GCA_023213315.1 Euborellia annulipes | reverse complement strand
ATCAAAGCAAGAGATCGTGAACGAAATCGACTTTTGACCCAGCAGAGACGCAAGAACGAATCTGAAGAGGAGAAACAGACGAGGCGCGAGAAGCAACGAGTCATGCAACGAATCGCTAGAATGAATGAATCCGAAGAGGCCCGGGCATTGCGACTTGAAAACGGACGAATTCGGGCCAAGTTTAGACGTTTAAACGAATCCTACGAGCAAAGGCAAATGCGTTTGGAGAAAGAACGAGTCAACGCTCGATTGAAACGGATGATGGAAACAACGGAACAAAAAGAAACCAGAAGAAGGCGAGATACGCTCAGGCAGAAAGAGAAGAGACAAAAGAAGAAATTAATCGATTTGTTTTCAAAAAATACACAAAACCCCGATGATCTTTTGACTTCATGCAACAACTCAGCAGAGTCGATTATCATTCAACCGTAAGTTCAATCTCTTTTTCAAGTCTGTCACGATGTCCAACGCATTAAGGAATCGGGTACCCTGGCGACATTTAAGACTCGGATTCGTGAATATTTAGAGCAGAGGGGGTCGATTTGGGAGTACGGAGGAAATACAAATTCTTTTTCTGTAAAATGTGCTGTGTTCATATGACTGTCTAATGGCATATCGCATCGGTCCCGAACGGAGATGATCTGGGAAGGGAGGATATTAGATGACATCGATCAATGTGTGAGACGATGAAAAAGTAATGTGTCCCCATCTAGGCCGATGAAATTTCGTTGGCCACTCAATTAGAATAGTTGGTGTTGATTTCGTTGGGCCCCGAAGGCCACGACTCAAGGGCATGCCGCCAATAGGCTAAAGTCCTTGTGCCGCTCTCTCTATAGTTATAGTCCAAGAGCTGGCGACGAAAAATGGCCAAGAGTTTTCAGAAGGCGCAATAGGTTGCATTTTAGTGATGGGACGATACTCTCGAGTCAGCACTTCCAGTACCGGGGCCTTTGGCGGGATTAAGCCGGTAAAGGTGTAATATTTATTAGCATTTAGCATCTCTGAAAGTTTAAAATTTGTAGACAACGAGCAAAAAGAATATAAAATAGGAATCTAACAGTCAGACAGCGAATTTGGGGGCAGGCAACAAATCTGGTGTGACTGGCTCACTTCTCTTAACTTCGTTAATCGAAAGTTGTGCACCGTGCACCTGACACACCAGATTTTTTGTGTCGAGATGTATTTCGTTTCCCATAGCACCTTAGTTAACTTGACAACTTGTTTATTAGACCCTATCATTTTGGAAAGTTTCAGCCTTCAGAAAACTCTTGCCCGTTTTCGTCGTCAGCTCTCCGACTTTTAGGGGTACCATAATTTATTGAGGACAGAAGACTTCCAGGGGATCTGGGGAGTATGGAAAAATTGTTAAAAATTAGGCACTAGAGAAAAAACAAGAAGAAAATGCAGCCAAAGTTGTTTCTTTATTAAGCCAACATTTCGGTCTTAGGTTTGGGCCATCGTCAGAGCTGAGACTGTGTTCAAACCAAGGACCGAAATGTTGACTTGGGCTGATCTCAATAACTACTTTGGAATGCATTTTCTTTCTCTTGTTTTTTCTCTCTTCAACATCTACTCTACAGTCATACATCCCCCTGTTATATTATACAATATATATCTTGTTAAATTCGCACGGGAAATATTATTAACGTCTTAAATCAACTTGTGAATAAATTGCCAATCAGCCGCCCCTGAATTTGTTGCCTCTATAGGCTGCAGTCCTGGACTCACGGATCAAAGTGATGGATGGCATCTTTCTGGCCTGAAGAGATTGAATCGAGTTTTTTTTTTTTGGACATGAGGCAAGAGGGCGATTTCTCGAAATATTAAAAAAAAATTTCAAAAAAATAATGATTTAAATATTCTACCGAAGGTTTCCGACGGTTTTTTAACTATCTTGTGTCCACGAGGAAGGGGTGGTGGGAGGGGATCCCTAGATTCTGCTTTGTTTAATCCTAGCGATTTTTGAGCCGTTCCTTTTCGCCTACCGATCTCTTTGTTATTATAAATTTATGGTTTTTTTGATAAGATGTCCCTGGCGTCAGAGGATTTCTGGCACGTATATTTCTTACTGACGTCATTGCCTATCTTCAATATTTTATGCTTTACGACAATAATAAAAATTCTAGTAATATTTAGAAATTACTTTACAAATTAAAATTTCTACAAAATAAGGAAATGTGGCTTTTTGCAAATTCATTAATTTTTTGTGAAACTTTCTTATACCCTTTTAGGACAGGTCGCAATATTTTTTCTTTCCCCATTCACAGGGCCGGATCTAGGGGGGAAGTAGGGCCATGTGCCCCGGGCGGCAGATATCAGGGGGCGATTTACTAAAAAAAAGGTAAAATGGTATGAATTTTGTAAACAAAATTTTAAGGAGGGGGGCGGCAAATTAAATTTTGCCCCCCCCCTAAAAAATCTCCTAGTTACGGCCCTGCCCATTCACACTCACACACACATTCACAGTCTTTTCACCAACTAAATTTAAGACTTTGCCGTTAACCGTTGATTAATTAATATATGGACCCTGTTACGCATTAGTGTGTCAAGCGCCACCTACCGAGTTTTGAGAAAATTAACATTTGAGTTTTTTGTTTTCATTTGATTATATATAATTTTTTTGTCAATTGTGCAAGTAACATTAAATATAAATTGTTTTAGGACATATTTCATAAAAAATTCTATTAATTATAGCATTTGAAACAATTTTTAATTTTTTTTGGCGCTTGACACACTATTGCATAACAAGGTCCAATTATATTTAGGTTCCAAGCATTCTTATTTAAGCCATTCCAATATCTCAAATAGGTTTTGCAAATTCAATTAATATTATTTTCCTTTTTTTTTTTCTTTTTCAGAGAGATAATTCAAGAAGTTTTGTTTTGGGAAAAATCTTTATAAAACTTTAAGAGGAGAATCAAATCAAAAAAATGATGAAAGAATTTGTATGAAGAAAGAAGAAACAGGTAGACAAGCACTAATGTAAAATATTTTTTCTTTTATTTTTATCTATTTACTATTTTTATATTTAAAATTTATTTATTTATTTATTTTTTTAAAATTAAAATAGGAAATTAATAACAAAAAGAGATGCTATTTATAAAAGACTGAATAAAGAGTGAGATAGGGACGGCATCAGCCCTCGAGCTAGCTAAAGTTCATTGATTTTTCTTCTTTCCTATTAACTTTAATTGTACCTGCTACAGACTAAACTCTTTTTTTTAGGACAAACGGGTTTATCCTAAGACAACTAGCTTGTCCTAAGTGCATTCGGATATACTAGTTTTGCCAGATTTCAATGTTTCAGGCTGAACTAGTTTATCCTAGGACATCAAAGTGGTCTCGAGCAGTCCATTGCAACAAAACAATCTTCTTCTTAGATAAGAAAATTTAAAACAACTTAGTTTAGCCTGGGATATTAAATATTAAAATCAGGCGAAACTAGTTTATCCTAAGTTTGTACTAAAAAAAAAAAAAACAGTTTGGTTTTTAACAAATCGAAATTTGAAATCTTTTTTTTTTTTTTTTTTTTTAAACATTCCCACTTTTTTCTCATTCACACTCACATTCACACACACATTCATGCAGTCTTTTCGGCAACTTAGGCCATTTAAGACTTTGACGATAACCGTTGTAATATATATTAATCTATTGTGGGTTCATGCATTTCTATTTAAGCCATCTGGTATCCAAATGGCTTAAATAAAATCATCGGACTGCCTAGGTCCGAACCCGCGACGTTTGGTATAGGAGGGAGGCACGCTACATACTACGCCAAACTCGGGGGGCTATAGAATTTGAAATCTTGTTCTTTATCCAGTCTTTGTTTTAGGCTGCCTATTGAAATTAGAGAGACGTTCTCGTTGAGCTCATTGGGGAATAAATTGCTATTTAGGTTTGAAATCGGAGAGAGAAATGCATGTGGCAACACAAGGAAGAAATTTTGAGTATCAAAGGCAAAGGAGACGATTCGCCTCCTAGGCCTATCACTTTACTTCTAAATCAGAGGAATGTTAAAAAATTTCACGCCGGCGGCATGCAAAATTTCTTTCGTTGTTGCCACATGCATTTCATTTCTCTTTTTTAGATAGAGCTGTTGAATTCTTTACGTCACAAATTTCTAAGTTTTGTTTTATTATTTTGCTCAGGGGTTTAAAATAAAAATGAAATTAAGAGCTAACCTTAATCAGATTAATTCTGACTAATAAATGAATTAATTTTGTTTAATTGAACGACTTGAGGATGTCGGGTGGTGAGTTTTTTGGCCAACCAATGTACAAGAAGGATTAAATCCTCATGGATCATCATCAGGCCTGAAATATAAAATAAAATACAATATTTTTTGATATATTTGTGATGATCCATGAGGATTGAAACCTTCTTGGCCAGTAATTGCTCAACGAGTTGCTCTCACACCCTCAAGTCCTTCACTTAATTAAACAAAATGATATTCACGCAGCAAGAATCCTCAAAAGGATATCTCAGTGCTCTATCTACATTTCGGACCCAAAAGAAATTTCAAAGACAAAACGAAAGAAGTTTGTAACTTGTGCGTTTTCTTAATTTCTTCAGCCCACCAGCACCGCCTCCCTTGAGAGGTCAAATGCAGATGAAGATTTATATATTTGTAGATTCATTTATTTAATAAAACAATCGATGGTTAATTTCCATAAATACCTGGGACTCTGTCATAAAGGCAAAGACTCCCGAAAAGGAAAAGCCGTCGGCATTCGATGGCGTAGCCAACTCCATGACTACCATAACAATGTTACAAATATATTCACATAGACGCCTTTATGACCCAATCCCAGGTATCTATTTATATAATTCGCTAATGTCCGTCTGCCACGCTCAATTTGGGCAACTTCCCGTTGAAATTTTGAAACGAAATTTTATATGCTTAAAGAGGACCTTCTAGGGATTACAGGAAAATTATTTTCATCCCGAAATTCCTATAACTTTTTGAGTTATTAATTCTTAAAGCTGCATTCGCTCTTTCTTTATTCCTTACTACAAGATCTTCTCAGCTATCCACCTCGCACTAATAATTTTTTTTTTTTTATAATTGGAGGATGTTATGCGCGAAGGAACCAAGCGCCATTAACCTAAATCTAAGATAAGGGGCATTTTGTTTACACAATTGTAAACAAAACCAATGGCAATGACTTTTGTTATTGTTTTATACAAAAAAAAGTGCACAGAGTAAGTAATGTTGTGATTTAAATAAAAAGATAGATCTCTTTTTCCCTACAAGATGGCGGCCTTATTTCAAATTCGATCATATTGGCGCTTGGTTCCTTTATGGATAACATCGTCCAATTAAGAAAAGGCGAGTGGGGGTCCAGGGGGGGGGAAGCCCGGCTAGTTTATTAAATTTAGAGAAATATTAACTTATTGTTTTTATTATTTAGAGAATGATCTTGCAAATATTTGTCTTCATCAGTATTTGAGTTCCACTTTAACTCGGGCTGATTAAATAAAGGAAATATACAACTTTTGGCATTTTTCTTAACTTTTCCTTTAGACTTGCTTGCCTTGAAACGAGTGGGAAGAAATGCCAGCCTTATTAAAAGAATTTGATTTTCGGTTTAACTGTGGTTTATTTGTAAAATTACAACGTTTCGGTAACTCATTCTGTTGCCTTCTTCTAGAATTAGTGGCCGAAACGTTGGAATCTTTACAAAATGCCAGCCTTAGTTCAGACAAATCCTCTCTTATTTACAAGTCTAGCTGGGGGGAGGAGGTTCAAAGCATTTTTTGTTTTATAGGCCCAATTAATTTCTTCTCCATTTCCAGGTGGCTCCCGCACTACTAACAACAATGTAGATCCCCATGCGATGCAGCAGCAGACAAATCTTTTGATCTCGACATTAAAATCAAACAACATTGGATTTAATATTAAAAGTTCAGAAACACTTGTCTACGAGAATTTGCAGCCGATGAAGCCCACCTATCATTATAATCCCTATTTGTTGCTGGAAACTGACGCGACGTCAATAAACAAAGAGCAAATGTACAGTTCAGGAGAGGAGGCCGAAGACACGCAATCGGAGTACATTGGACAGCCAAGAGCTGTGCCGTTGCCGAGTGGCTATCAGCGATACTCAAATGCTCAAAGGAATTGCGTTACGATGAATTTAAACTTAGAAACGTTAAAAGAGAGGATATCCAAGAGTCACACATCACAAAATGAATTTGAATGCGCCAATCGAACAGTCTTCTTTCAGAAATTAGAATCCCATCATTCTCTGCAACAATACACGAAGGATATGTTTGAAAAGGCAAGTACGCATCGTTTGCTTTCTCTCTCTTGTTCATTTTGTAGTCTGATTATTCAAACAAAATAAGAATCGTTAAACAAGTTGAAAACATATCTCTGCAAAATGATCCAATTCCTCATTTATTTATAGAACAGACATGCCCAACTCGGGGCCCATTCAACTTTTACATAAATTTATTAAAAGTTTGTATTTTAATAATTTTTCCAGCATATTTTTCGTGGGATCATATCACCTGCTGAGTGGCGAAAGTCCGAAATCGAACAATTGGAGAAAAGCCGTTTGAAAGTTTTATAAACAAATACAATTAAGGGGCCTCGGGAGCGAAAGTGTTACGCATGTTTTTCCCCGCTAAGATGGCGTTGTGTGTCATAAAAAGTATGCCCAAATATCAAGTAATTCAAAAATTTGCCAAGAGATGTCAGAAGGGTAGCTAATAATATTTAATGCATTTGGTTGATTTTCATTGATCTTTTAACAATAAATACTTTATAAATGTTTTTATATATTATGTATCTTTTATAAAAGCATAAAAATATATAATATAATATATAATGTAGGCCAAAAGGGGATCAGCTCTTATACTAGCCTGCCATCTATTGCAAGAATGCTGAACTAATTTGACATTTGATTTTTAAATAAATCATCTAAGCTTATTTTAAAAATTTCTTAATTAATATGTGATTAATAATAACAATAAATTCATTTTTAAATTTAAACAAAATTTTAACATTATTGGGACAGATTGTTTTTTTGTATTTGCTTGATAACAAAAAAATTAATTTCCTTAATTTTTTAATAAGTCATTAAATAAATTATAGCTCGATGTCCCAATAATAATCTCTTATGAATTTAATTCATTTAAAAAAAAACCGCATTGAAAAATTCCTAATAATAGTCTAGTTATTTTTTAAAGTACGTTTAGACGTCGCTCCTGAACCCCCCTTAATTAGTCGGGCAACAAGTGAATAGACAGTGCAGAATCATTAGCAAAGAATGGAAATATTTGCCACTCAAAAGGGAAGACGTTTTAGCAACTTTTCGTAGGCTTAACTCAAAAATTGAATTTTTTCCACTTTCGCCTCTCAACATTCTCAGCAGGCGATATTTGATTATCCTGTTCGAATCAAAATCGTTAGGGCTAATACGATTTTCTAAACTGGCTGTGACTATTGAATTTAAATGAATGGGATGGATGGAGTCAGAGCCAAGGAAAGAATAAAAAACAAAATTACCTGTCGACATTTCGAGCGCCAATCTCGCACTTCCTCGGGACACTACGAGTATTATTTATAAGAATTGACACTAGACTGGCCCGAGAAAGAGAGTGAATGGCAATCGAAACGTCGACAGGTAAGTTTGTTTTTTATTCCTTCCTTGGCTGACTCCATCCCATACGTTAGAGCTAAATTTGAGAAAACTTGCCCAAAAAGTCTGGCGTGACAGCAACTCTTGAGTACCGAATGTTAGAGAAAATTGTGTGTTGTCACACCGTATTTTTATAAATAATTTTTAAAAATTTTTTCCACTCACCCAATGAATTCTTCCACAAAGCAAAATGCCTTAAAAATAAATCCTGGATGCGCCACGGACTGTTTATTTCTCCACCAGTTTAATGGTTTATGCAAAAGCTATGCGGGTGGGGGGTCCTTATCACCACCAACCAAATTTTTGTTCAAATTGGTTGACATTTTTTGATAGATTAGAGTTAAAGAAAGTATCGAGGATGAAAAGAAATATGGCATTGTCCTCGAGGGGGGGGGCTCCATATAACCATCTTTTCCTCAACTAAAAATATATTAAAATAAAATCGAGGAGCTTTCATTGAAAGTTTTAAATTTATTTATTTTTTTCTTTTTCAGATGCAGATCATCGGCCAAGTAGAGCAAGACATCTTCCTAGCCAAATTGTTTAAAGATTTATATATCATAGATCGAAACAGATTAAATGAACAATTTCTAACAGAGAATCATCATTATCAACAACAAAAGTAAGATTTTGTCATTTCAAATTTAACTTGCGCCCTTGTAAAAAAAGAGGAAGCAGCCAATAATAAAAAGCATCTATTGTGATAACTCTTTATTTAAAGGCTCTAGTCAACAAAGCCTTCTTTAGCCCTTTAAGAGAATATATATATAATATAAAAACAGAATTGTCTTAATTTTTATCAAATGAAATTCATATGTATTCAGATCTCTCTTGATGATAATTGACATTCGACTAAATACATATGAACTATATTAAACATTTTTTAAAGATAAAGTCTATTTTATATATTAACAATATAAATATTATCTTAAAGCGCACTTGATTGCACTTTTTTAAATTTTATTTTACCCTCTCGGCTGCCGCGGCCGTTTAGGGATAATGATTTGATGTTCTGGGGCTTCTCTGCACTGCGACCTTTATAGATCTATTGTGCTCTCCGGGTTCAAGGCCCCAGGAGAGGATCATTCGAGGAATGGTTCATGCCCATCCCTCAGGCCGTAGGTGCCTGGAACTGGAGGGGATTATATTCCCAATGCCCCAGTCAGTGGCGGATTAATGCAATTTTGTCGGGGGGGGCGTGTTTTTTTTTTTTTTTTATTTTTTATTTAAGGACTTTGTCGGCACATGCATTTAGACCCCTTTCCTATTTATTTAAATTGATTGGTAACAAATTCAATTGAAATTAAAGCCCGGAAATCATAATTTCTTTAGATTACTAGTTTTTATAACATTGTGAATTTCTTCTCGGGAGGGGGGGGGGGGGGGGGGGGGGGGCGATCGCCCCCTCGCCCCCCTTTAATCCGCCCCTGCTTTGAATAAATTCACTTGGTTTTAATAAAATTTGATAAAATTTTTCATATCTAAATGTCATTTGCTATTTTTTGATTATATAAAATTTCTACCTTTTTCAAACTTAAGACCAGATTATTTATTATATTATTAACGTTAATAAATTGGGAAAAATACTCTCTGAATAAATTCACTTGGTTTTAATAAAATTTGATAAAATTTTTCATATCTAAATGTCATTTGCTATTTTTTGGATTTTATAAAATTTCTGCCTCTTTAAAACTCAAGACCAGATTATTTATTATATTATTAACATTAATAAATTGGGAAAAATACTCCTTTGAATAAATTCACTTGGTTTTAATAAAATTTGATAAAATTTTTCATATCCTAAATGTCATTTGCTATTTTTTGATTATATAAAATTTCTACCTGTTTCAAACCCAAGACCAGATTATTTAATATATTATTAACGTTTATTAATTGGGAAAAATACTCTCTTTGAACCCCCCAAACTCTTGAAAATTCACTTTAAAAATTGAAAAATTTTCATATCTAAAATTCTATTTTTATCTAAAAATCTACCTTTTTCAAACTTAAGACCAGATTATTTAAAAAAGTTTATTAATTGAAAAAACTCAAATTTTTTTAAAATTAAAAATTTTCATATCCAAATGTCATTTGCTATTTTTTGATTATATAAAATTTCTACCTGTTTCGAACCCAAGACCAGATTATTTATTATATTATTAACATTAATAAATTGGGAAAAATACTCTCTTTGAATAAATTCACTTGGTTTTAATAAAATTTAAAAATTTTCATATCCTAAATGTCATTTGCTATTTTTGGATTATATAAAATTTCTACCTTTTTCAAACTTAAGACCAGATTATTTAATATATTATTAACGTTTATTAATTGGGAAAAATACTCTCTTTGAATAAATTCACTTGGTTTTAATAAAATTTGATAAAATTTTTCATATCTAAATGTCATTTGCTATTTTTTGATTTTATAAAATTTCTGCCTCTTTAAAACTCAAGACCAGATTATTTATTATATTATTAACATTAATAAATTGGGAAAAATACTCTCTTTGAATCAGTGGCGGATTAATGCAATTTTGTCGGGGGGGGGGGGCGGTTTTTTTTTTTTTTTTTATTTAAGGACTTTGTGGGCATCTAAGGCCATTTAGACCCCTTTCCTATTTATTTAAATTGATTGGTAACAAATTCAATTGAAATTAAAGCCCAGAAATCATAATTTCTTTAGATTACTAGTTTTTATAACATTGTGAATTTCTTCTCGGGGGGGGGGCGATCGCCCCCTCCCCCCCTTTAATCCGCCCCTGGCCCCAGTAGAGACGCTCGACTTGGTTGAATTTTTGCGGCAAGCCGGGTTCGAACTCGAGTACAATTTTACCTCGTATTACTAAGCCCCAGTTTATCCGATAAGCCACGTCGCCTCCGTTTAGTGATAATAATTATATAGAAAAATAACAGTAAGTACCGAAAGGGGGGCGTTCAACACGCTGATCCCTCGCGGTCACCAATCCGAGGTTTCGCCGCATTGCTCTGTTGATCATAGATGAAACGTTCCGTAATAGAGTGTTAACAAAATAGGTGCTGTTCATTATTGGCTTATATTAAATCAATATTCAATTTAATTGAAACGGAGCTGATAAGCTCCCAAAATATAATTTTCCTTTTATTTTCCAACTATCTCGGTGACAATTCCTCATCGCCTAGACCCTTTTTTTTTTTATTTGAAATCTAAATTTGTAAAGGCAGATCCACACTGGCGCGAACATTGTTTCCGAACATTAACATCGAGGAAAAAGAAATCGGCAAATATTTCTTCT
The DNA here is from genome assembly GCA_023213315.1 of Euborellia annulipes. NCBI lineage: Eukaryota > Metazoa > Arthropoda > Insecta > Dermaptera > Anisolabididae > Euborellia > Euborellia annulipes. Next base: position 13,336 of record JAKCPI010015617.1, on the reverse strand, counting down.
AATTAATAGAGTCGACTCTCGATAATTCTAAATCCCAGGGACTCCAAGAAAAGTTGGAATTACTCAGCTCAGCTTAATCTAATTATGAATATGAATTGGATTTTCAGGAGTCTAAAAGAAGAAGAAAAAAAGGAATCGTTTTCTAAAAGGAATATCCTGGAAAGGATGGCAAATATGGATCAACCATGGGTAAATATTTTCTTTTTTTCATTTCTTCTTTCTAAAAGGCTCTCTTTTTTTCTTCTTATTTTTTAGATCTGCCCTCATGGCAGGCCAACTTTAAGGCATTTAATTCAGTTGAACTTCTCTAATATCTAATTCTATTTTTTAATATTAGAATATATATATATATATAAATACGTTCTTTGTTTATAAATATTTACTTAGAGAGAAGTTCGTTTTTCAAATGTACATAGCAAATTATTTAAAGTTAGAAGAACAAAAAAAAGTTGATATTTTCCATTTTTTTTTTGTTTATAAAAAAATATAATAAAATAATAGAGTTTTAAAATGAATCTTTTTTTTTCATTCGCTTTGTTTAATCCTTTCTTGATTTAAATAACAAAATTCCTCCTCCTACCCCCTCCCTACCTGGACGGGAATCATCCTCAGAGGCAGAAGTGATTTGCAGGTGACCGGCTCAATCAAGTGCTGTCCAAGTTGTCTAAACGATGGTCGATATTAAAAGCTTCCCCATCTGATTATTTCAATGTTTTTTTTTTTTTTTCTAGGAAAGTATCAAAAACTTTTTTGTACGTATAAAATAATTTCATTAAATTTTTGTATAACAACAAAATAATCACATAATGGTGCTTTAATATTAACCTTCGTTTATATATAATATGGATGAATTTCATGAGCAACTGCTTGCTTCTTCTTTCGGCAGGTCCCAAGTATGAAGTCACCCCATTTAAGGCACCTCTGTGGGGGTGATTACTCCTCCCCCCTTGTAGAGATTTTACTAAAAGTAAGAAATAAATACTTAGTAAATGCTTCTAGTAAATGCAGCGAAGACTATTTATTGATATTAAAAAAGATAGACAACAAAACAGTGACAACAAACATTGGTTTCCATAACATACATTAGTTATCCAATGAATACAACAAACAATTAGTCCTACTTAAAATTACTATTTTAACACTCCCACTTAATTTTAAGTCCGGTTGTTTTTACTTCTGTTAGTCCCAGCATACTTCTCAATTTTTCAAATTGGCTTTGTGGTAGAGCTTTTGTAAAGATGTCGGCCACTTGTTCGTTACTTTCTATATATATTTTTTTTTTTTTTTCATAGGAGTTGAAATTTTATTTGCTTCATTCATATTGAAATGTTGAAGTACCTTCCTCGAATATGCACTTTGATGAATAAAAATAGATCCATCTTGAAACCTTTCGACTTCGAGTCCCAAAAAGTAATTCAACTTCTTTAGAAAACTTGAAAACTTCTTATTCCAGCAACGAGGAGACTGCTTCAACCCGTAGAGACTTCTTTTTAATCTGCAAACCTTATTACTTCCGTCTTCATACCCTTCCGGCTGTTCCATATAAATCTCTTCGTCGAGATCACCATACAGCAAGGCCGTTTTTACATCAAACTGGGCTAACTTTAAATTCTTTGAAGCCGCTATTGATAAAATTACACGAATTGAACTTAGTTTAACAACTGGACTAAACGTTTCGGTATAATCTTTTCCGCGCTTTTGAGAAAAACCGCGTACTACAAGTCGTGCTTTATATCTTTCTATACTTCCATCAGCTTTCTTCTTTATTTTAAAAACCCATTTATTACTTATGGTTTTTCGATCTTTAGGTAAATTCCTCAGTTCCCACGTTTCATTTTGTTTTAAAGACTCCATTTCTTCATCCATTGCCTCTTTCCATTTATCAACTTCTTTACTTTTCAATGCTTCATTATAAGTCAAAGGTTCGCAATTTTCTGCAATTAATGCTATTCTTTCTGCAAAATCCAAGTATCGAGCAGGCTTTTTTATTTTCTCTTTTCCTCTTAATTTCATTCTTTCTGAACTTGGATTGTCATTATTTCCTTCCTCTTCATTATTCATTATATTTTCTTCTTCTTGCACTTGTTCTTGAGATTCTTCATCATTAGTTAAATTTTCTTCCTCGTTTTCTTCTTCTTCTCGTATCTGTTCTTGAAATTCTTCATTATGATATGACATTTTCTCCTCTTTAACTTCCTCTTCTTCATTTGTTTTATATTTTAAATTCACTTTTGAAGAGACATTAGGTTTTGCTTCTTTTGTAGTAACTTTTGATTCATTCTTAAAAATTATGTCTCGACAAACTTCGTTTGCCTTTGAAGACAACACATTTCTTAATATTTTCGTCATAACTCACGTGTTCCATTGCCATTTTTTGAATCTACTTTCTTCCTTTTTTTGAAGGCGTAGATTTTCGTCCGCGGTTTTAAATATTTACTTTGTGTTTTTTTTCCAGTCCCAGTTTCATATATTTTTTCTGATCGAGGTTTCCTGTGTCTGAATCGATTAGTGATATGGTGTGTTAAATGTCGTTCTCGCTCATAAATCTTCTTTAGTCTTTTTCGTGGCGGATCGAATAGCCTTTACCAACATCGTCTTGTTTTTCTCGCAGAACTGAGCTTTGACCTCTTTTCGGAGTGGAAGTCACACTGAGTTTGATGATTTGTCATCATAACATTTTAATCGTCATAACGTCTAAAGTTTGTATTAACGGAAAGACCTCATTTAGTTCTAAATGTTCATTCGTTTTCATAGTTTCAATAGAATCGAGTGCGGTGAATGGTAATTTTATTTTTTAGTAGATATGTCGTATGTACTTTGTGTCAGTTCAGCTCTTAGAAAAACGCTAGCTCTTTGCCAGCAGCCATTTTAATGTAACTAACGCTAATATCGATATTTCATTTTGTTAATTTGTTATTATTTCATCTGTTTAAAATAAACGTTGTTTATGTATTATTATATATACATTATGATATTAAAAAATTCTAATATATTTGCAATTAAATAAAAAACCAATCAAATGTGTGTTTCTTCTTTAAAAAATTGATAAATTTTCTCGAAACCATTTAATAGAGATAAGTTTTTTTTTCTATCTTCAAAAAAATCTCCATCTTAATAGCTACGCTTTTATTTCTTGTACAATAAAAACGATTTTGGACAAAACGTTTCATCCATGAGCAAAATGTACACCGATTGAGCAAAACGATCAATCAAATTAGAGAGTGCGTAAAAAAATTCTTTCGACTTTTGTCAATTTTCCAGACGATTTTTAAAAAGGAATTTTGTGACTTTTTTGGCTCTTTTTTGACTGTCGGGAGACTTTTTTTTGAAAAAAGCAACTTTTTTCAAATTTTTTAATATAATATGCTTTTTTTTTAATTTTGTATTTTGGGCTGAGGCCGTTGAGTTTTTTCTTTTTTTTTTATTTATTTATGGTATATTTCGGCATCGAGGCCATTTAGACCTGGTCCCTATTTATTTCAATTGATTTGTATCCAAATCAATTAATATATAAGGTTTTCGGAAAAAAAATACACCAGCGGTTGCTTTCCACATTAAAATAATTTATAGGGTCCGACCGAAACAAGATTTTCAGCCGAAACCGAATATTCGGCCTCAACCTTAGTTTCGGCCGAAACCGAAACCGAAACTTGTATTTTCTATAAAAAGATGTTGATAATAGAAGTGGCTGTTCAGCAATTAGAATGTTGAAGGAAGAGAGGATGTCAGCCAAAAAAGGAGCCTCTATCGAATAAAAATCTCCAATCAGAAAACGTTTCGGGTTTAATTAGATAAAACCATCATCAGTTCTTTAGAGCTGAAATGAGCATAAATAATAATTGTAATACAACAACATAAAAAATTTTTTAAATTATAAAAAACATCAGATCTTACATTATTGGCAATCTCAAGATGAACACCATTGAGATGCAGATTTATATATTTATATTTTTTTTTTTTGAAATTTTTTCTCCTCCGTGAAAATCATTTTACCTTTTTTTTAGGGAGACAAAAAATTTTTCCCCTCCGAAACCATGATTTTTTTGGCCGAAACCGTAACCGAAACCGAATATTCGGTCGGTTCCTAATAATTTATTTTGCAAATATTTCGGATTGCCTACGCAATCTATCCTCAGTGCATCAAATTATACATATGTGGAGCGTGAGTAATAGAACTTGCTTCAAGCGGGTCACTGTCAGAACTATTTTTTTTTTACTTTCTCGTACCCTATATATGAAATATATAGGAGAGAAAGTATTGCGATCATGTCAAAAATTCGATGTCGAGATTTTGATGGATATACATGTTTTGAGGTCCCCTGAGTCCAAAAAAAGTGGGTCCCGCAAATTGGTCTGTGTGTGTGTGTGTGTGTGTGCTGTGTGTCTGTGTGTGTGTAACGATTTTTAGCATGAAGGAATTGAGCTACCGGATTGAAATTTTATATTTAACTTAGGTACCTTTGAAGAATCTCAAAATAAGCTTTTGAACAAAATCGGCCAAAAAGTACTAGTACTTTACTGATGTACTTTTTCAGTTTTTTTCGATTTTCTCAAAATAGAACTGGTTGCCATGGTAACGGAATTTAAATCTTTTTCTTTTTATTAGATTAAAAATCAATTATTATTTAAATTCCCATTTTTTACTTTCTCTTACCTATGTATATATGTAATATATATATAGAGAGAAAGTATTGGATTCATGTCAAAAATTCGATGTCGAGATTTTGATGGATCTTCACGTTTTGAGGTCCCCTGAATCCAAAAAAGTGGTTTTCGCGACATGGTCTGTCTGTGTGTGTGTGGGTGGGTGTGTGTGTGGGTGGGTGTGTGTGTGTTCAATTTTAAGCATGAAGGAATTGAGCTAGGAGGTTGAAATTTTATATTTAAGTTAAACAGCCCCCGGGACCGGAAAAATAAGCTTTTAATCAAAATCGGCCAAAGAGTACTAGTACTTTACTGATGTACTTTTTCAGTTTTTTTCGATTTTCTCAAAATTCGCTCTAACGATTTTGATTAAAATTCAAAAATCAATTATTTTTTAGATGCTCTTTCAAATGTATATTCTCGTTTTGCCCTCAAAATTGTTTGAAGCACACTTTACTCTTGTGCTTCATAGGAAAGATAGGAGAAATGGTTGCCATGGTAACAAAATATAAATATTTTCCCATACTTATAAATTTTACATCTGAATTCAAATATTCCCTACTGCCGGGAACTAAATCTATGTCGACACAAAAAATCTGGTGTGACAAGCACAGTACACAACTTTCGATTACCGAAGGTAAGAGAAAGTTGTGTGCTGTGCGCCAGTCACACCAGATTTTTTTAAATTTATTTGTGTCTTTAATTGTTTCCCCTTTGGAACTTTTTACGCATTTAAAATTTTTTTTTCCAATTCTTATGAAATTTTGTATTTATTTACGATTCTATATTGTGTATAAAATGTCCAAATATGAGATTAAAATTTGGAAAAATAACCATAGTTTATTTCAAGCAGTCAACATTTAAAATGCAAGTTTGAAACTAAGGTGCTATCGGAAACTAAATATATCTCGACACAAAAAATCTGGTGTGACCAGCACGGTGCACAACTTTCTCTTACCGAAGGGTAAGAGAAAGTTGTGTGCTGTGCGCCAGTCACACCAGATTTTTTTATGTAAAAAGGAATTTTAATCAATTGTATCAGGTTCTTAAGTGTATAGTTTTTCCTTCAGTTACACATCAAAAACATCCTCTAAATGTAGAATGGCTTCTCATATTAAAATTTTAAAATTTAAAATAGTGGATATTTAAAAAAAAATTCTATTAATTTTCACTTTCTCTTATCTTAATATGCATATTAGCGTGGTCCTGATCCATAGAGGTCATATTTTTTCCATCGCCTTTGAACTTTGAGAATTTTCAAGATTTTCCTAAAACTTTCCCTTTGTTTTCGTCCACAAAGAACCAAATTAATTTCAAATTACAATAAAACTAGAAACTTATTATTTAGAATCTTTTATGGCTTAAAATTACCTCAAATAATACATAATTAATAGAACGAATTAAATTGTTTCATCTGTCAAAGTTCCTCAGCATATTTCTTTTTCATTTCATATTTATTTGTCAATCGTATTTTTCCGTGTGATTATATAAAATTATATATAACAAATATGTAAGTAGTTTAGTGTTTAGTCAAATAAGAATTGAGGTATTCATTAATATAAATATCTTATTCAAATGAATAGGTCTCGAAAATTATTTAACTAATTAAAATTATATACAAGGTGTCCGAGTTATCAAAAGAAATTGTACTGTGCTTCAAGGCTGTATTTCTTTTACTTTTTAATATTATTAATTCTTAAACTTGACAACGACTTTTTAGAAACTTTTTTTTTTGCAAAAAACAGACTTTTTACCGATTTTTAAGTCGACTTTTTTCTGAAAATAGAGACTTTTTCCGCTCTCTACTTATAAAATAAAAATAAACGAGCTTTTTCAACTTTTGTTTATTTTATAATTATGATTGTCAGCAATCCCCAAGATTCATTATAATTGAGTCACTGACCGATAGTATTGTGACGATTCGGCTCCAAGGTTCAAGTGTCAAGAGATTTGAGCTATTTTGAAATTTAGCTGAGCCCAATTGACAGTGAAAGGGAAAGTGGTTTAAATTAAATGCCTATAAATAAATAACCAGAGGAATCAATAAATTGTTACTGAAATTAACTTTAGAAAAGTATTTCTAGAACCAGAGCATGTCAACAATTTTAGTAATCCTTGATTTTTTTATTAGTTATTAATCTGGACATAAATAAGCTGATAATCGAGCGATTTAAAAAGTGTTGGGAGTTTTGTTTATATAATGAGACGGAGACCGAAATGTCGTGTGATTTTATTGGTCAAGACGCTGCTCTGTCCTTCCTATTTTACATCCCTAATCTACAGTCACTCCTACATCAAACGAAATTAGTTCGTGTTTGCTTACGAGAAGATTAACATTTGAAATGACCAACTCACTAATGGATTTTCCGATTAATTAATTACTGGTGCTCCAGATCGGCTCTTGAGAGAAGCATCAATAGATGGGGATAAATACATTAGTGAGGTGGTTATGTGAGTTGTCTATCTTCTAGCAACCAAACGCGAACTCATTTCTATCACAAATTTATCTTAAGTTTGTTGGGATATAGAAAATTCCAATTCAGTAATAAACACTCTTTATTGAGACGTTTCGGCTGGGATCAACCCTGCCATCTTCAGCCTTCAAAAATTTAAATATGCTCTTTAAAGACCGAAGATGGCAGGGTTGATCCCAGCCGAAACGTACCAATAAAGAGTGTTTATTACTGTATTATTTGGCTGCGTCCTCTTTCGTATTAAACATATCAGCTACAGCTACGTTCTATTATTCAATTTTAAAGACTTGTTAAAGACTTGAATGTTTGAAACATTTCTTAAAGAATCTTGTGCTATTTCGGTTAGAATAATTAGAATATTTAAAGTTTAATATTTTCTTCGGGCCTTTTTTTTTTTTTGTTTTAACATTCACACTTTCTTTCCATTCACAGGCATTCTTATTTAAGCCATTTGGTATCCAAATAAATTTTATATCTTGAAAATTGAATGTACTGTACTGTCGGAAACTAAATACATGTCGATACAAAAAATTTGGTGTGACAAGCATAGAACACAACTTTCGATTACCGAAGGTAAGAGAAAGTTATGAGCTGTGCGACCAGTCACACCAGATTTTTTTATTATTTATCCGTAAGAGAACCGAAGGTTCCCTCTCAATGATACATTCTTCGAAAGGAGTGCTGAGGGAGTCCCTCCTCAATCAAGGACATCCTCCCTAGCATAGAAGAGGTTGGATAAAAGGAACCGGGTGGAACCAGAAATAAGGATTAGTTCACTAACTAGAAATGAACCCAGGAGGAGGAATTAGAGATAGGAGATGATATAACTTCACGGGGTGCCGGTAGATGGCTACGGCCAGAGGCCGGTGGGCCTTGAGATGTGTGTCTTCGTGCACGAAAGCAGCTCGAGTAAATAAACGAGGATCTCGATAAGAATTTCAAATAATAAAAAAAAACAAATTTATTTAAATTTTCTTCTTTTTTTTTTTGAGATTTCTTCCTCTAATCTCACTTATACCGAATAATCGTGTTTTTACCGTTTTGTGATTCAAGCTCAGGGACCCACATCTTGTGGGCACGTGGATGGCGACCACGAGCTACCCTAGCTGGGACTGGCATTACTTCTGTCGTTTGCATGTCAGTCTCTTCCCTTCTATATTTTCAACAGGGGGTCAGACCGTGCGACGGGCCAGCCTGTACTATTTCTTCCCGGTCGCAAAAAACCCATGAACCGTCGATCCCGCACCGCGGGAATAATCAGGCGAAGAAAGAAGAAGAAGAGACCGTTTTGTAATTCTCTCAATTACACAAATCAATATCTTTTTATCTATATTCAAACTAATTATAGTTAAATAGCTTTCGAGATCAATATACTTGAAGAAGATATTAATATTCAATGAATACCTCGATTCGAATTTGACTAGCCATATACTAGGGTATATTTCGAGATAAACCTACAAATGCTAAACAAATTAAAATGGCTTTTTTTTGCTTATTACTTAGACTCCACTTCTATTTTCTAATTGTTTTGTATAATAAATTAAATTTTGTTTTTTATTTTCTGTTTTCATATTTCATTTTAGCCTTGACGGTCTTGAGTTAAAAGTAGTTTTAATTAAAAAGATAAATGGCACGTTTGAGCTGGTCACCCCGATTGCTTTCTGGTGATAAATGGAGATAATTTAATTCGAATGGAGCTTCTCAGGTTTCCTCTGTAAAATTCCGTGTAATTAGAGTGGCTCAGATTGTCCAAAACGCACTGCACGCCTCCATGCCAAAAACACATTCTTCGCCAGAGAGGTTGATTTTCATCTAGAAATTTAACGCTAGCCTTTATTAAATTCCTTCTCTCTTTTTTTTTTAATTAAATTAAATAATATAAACTTTAAAAAAGATAGGTATGCCTTGAGTGGTGAGGAATTCAGAATTTATTTTAGAAATTTTCCCTAAAATCATTTATTTTCCTAATTTATAGACCTTTCAACTGTTATTAGACTTAATAATGAATTTCGAAAGCAATTACAAATTTAGGTCAAACATACAATGTACAATTTGTGTCGCTTTTGTTGCGCGCGCTTTAAAGCTGAATCCATCCGTTCTACGATAATGAGCTTGAATAATGTATCATAAATAATGGCAATAAATAAATAATCAACTTATTGATAGGGTATTTCAATAAATTGAGGAATGATGATGTAAAATTAATTATTCTAAATAAATAAAAGCAACTTGTGGTTTTTTTCTTGGACGGAATTTGACAGGTAGTATGTCGTTATTTTAATTATTAAAAAACACTAAATTTTTCAATGGACTGCATCCACCATTTTATCAAATTAATTATTCTATTTGAATGACCAAAATTGAAAGAGAATCTATTTCGATAATAATAAATAAATAGCCCCTCCCCCTTTGGCTGAGAGGTTAGGGGTGTTGAGAAATGTCAATATCTATAACCTAAAAACCAGAGAGATGTGAATATTTATTTTATTATTATTTTGATACCAAATGGTTTAAATGAATGTGTCTGTGTACCCCAATATATATCGTAATATTATAATGTGTAGACCTATCGTTCTACAAGTTTGTATAGGCTCCCGGGCTTGGCGTAGTTGGTAGCGCGCCCACCTTGTATCCCAAGGGTTGGGGGTTCGGATCCCAGGCAGTCCGATGATTTTATTTAAGCCATTTGGATACCAAATATATTATAAATACTAGTATTGTTTAAAGTCTTATATGGCCTAAGTTGCCGAAAAGAGTGTGTGAATGTGAGTGTGAGTGTGAATGGGAAAAAAGTGTGTTTTAAAAAATTTTTTTCGAATCGTAGGCATTTAAAATCGCGTTTTTACAAAATTATTAAAATAAAATATAGATATAAATAATTAAAATTAAAAATTGAATAATTAAAACTCACAATTATTATTTTATAATTCGTCATATATATTAAATTTCAACTTTCCAAATTTTGTTTTCATTTTGCTTTAAATCTGAATGTATATTGTTTTGTCTATATTAAGTTTTATATACATTGTATTTTTGTATTATCTTTTGTACTCCTATTTTTGTCATTTATATGGATAGAGATGAAATATAAATGTCGTAGCGTAGTAAAGAAACCTGATGTGAGTGGCCGTTGACGTCATGGCTTGTAACGCGTCATGATGATAGAAGGGCGAAAAAATTTGAGGCTATTAAATAAAAGTTTCACTTTAAAAAAAAAATAGTTTTAATTTTTTTCAGTTGGCCTAGCAAAAAATTATAAATTTAAGCTTGCAAATTAAAGGCTCCAGGTCTCCCCCCCCACTGGGAGGTGGATAGCTGAGTAAATCTTGAATTAAGGTATGAAGAAAAAAGCAGTTATGTATAACAAGTAAGTAAGTAAGCAAGCGCCTTCGCCGCGCCATAATCAACTTGGCACTGGCAGGCGGCGTCTCGTACGCGTTTAATAGTTAAAAATTTTGAATTTGCCTCTCCGACTCCGCCCTCTCTGAATTTCGCCAATCAGCGCCAATCCCTGAGGCCTGATTGGTGGGTTCCCACATCGGACACCGATTTAAGGGCTTTAAATATAAGTATGATAATTATATTTCTTTATTGATAGTACTTTCGAACCGACGTTTTGACCAACTACAAGTCTATCCGCAGGCCTATAATTTATGAAATTAAAGAACGAGAGAATAACCTAAACAGTAGAAAATATTTTCCTCTCTTTCAGAGATATATTTAATTAAAATGAAATTTAAAATAAATATAAAAAACCTTAACATCGAATTTTTGACATGATCGTCAATGCTTTCTCTCTATATATATTTCATATATAGGGTAAGAGAAAGTAAAAAATTAACAACCTGAGCTGTTTGCGAGTTGAACTTGTCAGATTGATCAAATTTTTTTAATGTTTATTCGAATGCATTTATAGCTCGTTCCTATTTATTTCAATTGATTGGAAGCTGAAATGAATTTTTTGCCTGAATTGGGATGCGAACCCTTGACCTCTACCAGAATGATTCACAGGTCAAGAGTAGGCCTATTGATTAAATTTCTAGGAACAAATCATTTATGCAAAAAAATTGAATTTTATACATATTTTTATCTTTTAAAATAATTTATTCATGTGAATATTAATATTTTATTTTTTTAAATATGATTTTTTTTTATCAATCAGGCCTGAGTTTTAACTACTGTATTGCTACTCAACGCGTGGTCCGCCAAGCTTTTAAATGCTCCCCCCACTAAAGTAATCGCAAAAACTAAACATTTATAAGGAGGAAATTCAGTACCAAAAACTGAATACCTTACGTTCCGGTTTCGCTTCATAATTTTATTATGATTTTGTATCCATATTATTGTTCGATGTATGGAAGAGGAAAAAAAATTCCTAAGCGTATATTCAGTCGTTATTCATTTTATAAATTGTGGTCCTGAGGATGGTGACCGAAACATCGATTAAATCAATAAAAAAAAATCTGGTGTGACTGGCGCACAGCACACAACTTTCTCTTACCTTCGGTAATCGAAAGTTGTGTACTGTGCTTGCCTCACCAGATTTTTTGTGTCGACATAGATTTAGTTCCCGGCAGTAGGGAATATTTTTTTTTTTTTTTTTTTTTTTTTTTTTTTTTTAAAAAACATTCACACTTTTTTCTCATTCACACTCACACTCACACACACATTGACACAGTCTTTTCGGCAACTTAGGCCATTTAAGACTTTGACGATAACCGTTGTAGAGAATATATCTATTGTGGGGTCAGGCATTTCTATTTAAGCCATCTGGTATCCAAATGGCTTAAATAAAATCATCGGACTGCCTGGGTCCGAACCCGCGACGTTTGGTATAGGAGGTAGGCGCGCTACCTACTACGGTAGGGAATATTTGAATTCAGATGTAAAATTTATAAGTATGGGAAAATATTTATATTTTGTTACCATGGCAACCATTTCTCCTATCTTTCCTATGAAGCACAAGAGTAAAGTGTGCTTCAGACAATTTTGAGGGCAAAACGAGAATATACATTTGAAAGAGCATCTAAAAAATAATTGATTTTTGAATTTTAATCAAAATCGTTAGAGCGAATTTTGAGAAAATCGAAAAAAACTGAAAAAGTACATCAGTAAAGTACTAGTACTCTTTGGCCGATTTTGATTAAAAGCTTATTTTTCCGGTCCCGGGGGCTGTTTAACTTAAATATAAAATTTCAACCTCCTAGCTCAATTCCTTCATGCTTAAAAATTGAACACACACACACACACACACCCCCCACACACCCCCCCCCACCCACACACACACAGACAGACCATGTCGCGAAAACCACTTTTTGGACTCAGGGGACCTCAAAACGTGAAGATCCATCAAAAATCTCGACATCGAATTTTTGACATGAATCCAATACTTTCTCTCTATATATATATTACATATATACATAGGTAGAGAGAAAGTAATATTCACGTAACTGCTTTGTTATTTATATCTTACTACTGTATATTATTTTCTATTATGTGACCTCTTTAGTGAAAATAGAGAGAAGAACATGGGCGTAGCCAGACATCTTGTTAGGGGGAGGGGGCAACCACTCGTTAGGACGAAGAACCTAGGACCAAAACGTTGGCCGGGCTCAAACTCACTAAACAAACTACTTTGGCTGCATTTCTTCTTGTTTTTTCTCTTCAACAAAAAGAATAAAAAATATTTTGCGAGAAGAGTTTGTGGAATTTGAGCACTATCTGCTCGGTCAAAACAATTTTTAAATTGAAACTTTAATTTGAGCGACACAAATTTTTTCGTTTCTCTATCAACTATGTCGTGTTGTTAAGCCGTGACGTCAAAGGCCGTGACCTTGTAAGTTATGACGTCACAAGACATGACGACAAAAATAGGAAAGTTGAAATTTAATATATTGTATATGACGAATTATAAAAAAATAATTGTGAGATTTAATTATTCAATTTTTTAAAATGATAAAATATAATTTTTAAAATAATTTTAAAATGATTAAAATACTAAATAAATATTTTTCTCCAGTTTTTTAACATGCGCCTACTGTTTCCTATTATCATTTCCATTTTCCAATTATTACAGTTAAAGTTATTAAACGCGATTTTTAATACCCTTAATTGAATAATTTTCTGAAAATTTTCGGATGATAAGTTAAACGCCTACGATCCGAAAAAAGTTTCACTTGCATCTGTGTGGTTCATAAAACCAAACAATGTTTTTTTTT
>JAKCPI010015614.1:0-76732 GCA_023213315.1 Euborellia annulipes | reverse complement strand
CCATTTGGTATCCAACTGGCTTAAATAAAATCATCGAACTGCCTGGGATCTGAACCCACGACCCTTTGGTATAGAAGGCCAGCACACTCTACCAACTACTCCAAGATCAGTGGGCGGCTAGGATGAAATATCGCCATCCTCAGTTTATTTGAGTGCATACTGTCGAAAATGGACTGAGGATGGCGATATGTAATTATAGTCGAAACTGTTTCCACTACTCTTGAGTTTCATTTCGTAGAGGCTTACTCCCTGGCTGCCCGCTCCCATACCAATTGTTAAGTAAAAAAACCCACGACCCTTGGTATAGAAGGCCAGCACACTACCAACTACACCACGGTCCGACGGCATCTTAATTGTTCTTTTGTGTTTTTAGGGTCTTCTTGCGAGAAATTTCTGCTGATACTTTTCTTCTTATGGAAGAAAATAATTCTCGGACCAAAGGAAATGCTCCTACAGAAGTCTTATGTGATGATGAAGAAACGGAAAGTGTGATGGCTTCTGCTCATGACCAAAGAGAGGAAGAGTTACAGGTATTTTAGCTTATCTCGGAGTCTCTTTTTTTATTATTTTCTTATTTAACAAATTAATTATTCTCAGGTCTTTTGGTCTTATATTGTTGGAATGTTAACGAATTTGGAATCTATGCCTCTCGAAAGAATCCATCAAATGTTAAAAATGTTTGCTTCTCAAGGACCTGGATCTGTTGAATGCAGTTTACACGAATTGCGACTTTTTCTAGATCGGAAAGTTCGGGAACATAAACTCCTTTTCACAGGAGTATTTTATAAACTTCCTAAGCCTTAAAATGAAATTAACATATTGTTGCTGATATGTATGTATATATTAATAATTTATCGATATTCCTTAATAAAATAATTTTATTCATAGGTATAATCATATTTTATTTTACACTAGCTGCGTTAGGGTTGCCTCCGGCAAACCGTCGACTGTTAACAATTAAATAAAAGTTTTTTATTTAATTCCTTGGCTGCAAAGTCTCCTATACCCAATTAAAAGTCTACAGCCACTTCTCATCACTAGTTTCATATAGATTTATTATTTATTATAGAATCAAATGAATGAATCTAATAAGTAAATATACTTATTTATCAAATAAAAAACTAAAAAGAGAATTTATAAAAAACTTTATTTTTTTACAGATTTAAAAGAATACTTTACATAAACTATAAAAACACATTTAATTAATTATTAATATAAACACCTTATATCAGAATATTTCTTTGATACAGTATAATATTTTTGTTTGTGAAAAAAATTCGTCAATGATTTCTCCAAAACTTTCTCTTATATTCTAAAAAACCATTTTTGGAATAACGTCCATATGTGTGTGTGTGCATGTGAAAATATCTTTTTCTTCATTGATTATATCAAAAACTATTCAGTTTTCGAAAAAATGTCAAAGAATAAAAATCTTTTTTAAAATATAGTAATTATGACGAAAAATTTCACAATTTTTGAAAAAACTTATTAGGTTAAGTACTACTTCCAAATGACATATTTACTCCAAAAGTTGATACAGATCTACAATTTTAGTATAAGGAGTATTTACCAAATTTCATCGATCTGGCTGTTTGCGTTTTTAAGCAATCGTGTTCACACACACAGATATAATTCCAAAAATGTTGTTTTTTTTGGCATCAGTGAGGTCTAAAACTTGGAGAATCATCAAAATCTCGAAATCTATTTACTAGCACTACTACTACTTTCTCTATACTTAGTATACGGGAAAGTAAAAATATATTATGCTCTTTAAAAAAATGTATAAAACTAATTTGATAGGTGATTGGATAGCATTCCAATTGAAATAAATAGAGAGAGGTCTAAATGGCCTTCGATGCCAAAAAAGACCTTAAATGAAATAAAAAAAAAAAAAAAAAAAAAAAAAAAAAAAAACTTGATAGGTAATAAGAAATTTGTATAGTGAGCGCCACAATTAAGTCCCCACCTGATAGCTTTAGCCTTAAGTATATGCTAAATGGTGAAATAATTTTAAATTTTAAAAGGTAAAATAAAAATCATCTGTACCAAATCTTACGTTTTACCTTTTCGGTCATTAAAATTATTTCACTTTACACCATATATTTAAGGCCAAAGCCATCAGGAGGGGTTTTACTTGTGGCGCTTACTGTACATTCTGGTAATTATAATTAATTAATAGATCTTTAGGGTGAGGTGAGAAAACGTTTTAAAAAAATTCTAGTTTATAAGCAAAGGAAATACAGATATTTCTAAATATGATTCCTTCCCATACTTTTTAAAAGGTGATTTACTTCAAGAAAGAGTATACAATATATAGACCTATATAATTGCAGAGTAAATAAAATTTAATAATACAATAATTTCTTGCTGACGTTTTCATTTATTAAAATCTTCTACGTATAATGGCATGACAATTTTGATTCAAATTGAAATATTTATGGTATTAACGATCAGTGGCGTACCGAGGGAGAGGGATGGTCCACCCCAGGCCTCGAGGCGGCATAGGCCCCAATTATTTGTCCTTAAGAGGCCCCTGAGTAGCAGAAAAATTTCGTTTCCCAAAAAAAAAGGTAAAATAATTTCAACAGGAGGGAGGAAAAAAAATATTTCGGGGGAAAATTTTCCCACAAGGCGGCAAAAATTTCTTCTGGCCCCCGAACTTTGTTTTTCTACCCTGAAAAAAAAAATGTTCCGCAGGGTGGAAAAACAAAGTTCGCCAGAAGACCAGACGAAATTTTTGCCGTCTTGCGGGAAAATTCCCCCCCCCCTCCCCCGAATTTTGTTTTTCCACCCTGCGGAACATTTTTTCCCCTCCTGTTGAAATTATTTTCCCTCCCAACTGTTTCGGTACGCCTCTGTTAATGATGAATCTATAAATTAAGTTGGATGTTTAAAGTTTATAATTCGAAGAGAAGTTGCTGTTGATGTTATGGAATGGAAAAGAACAAGTACAGGTGCAGCAAATGAAGAGAGCCTTTGGATGCTAAATGCCGAAAAAGGAGACGTTTCGGACAAAATTTCATTCGTCCATCCTAGTCCTTGTAGGCTTATATTCTAATTAAGCACAAAGTTGTCATTGTTGTTTTGGCACGAATTTGTGCGCATGTATATTTTTATAAAAATAGGCGAGTGTCAATGTTTCGTGAGTGTCTATAAGATAATGTTCGTGCCAAAACAACAATGACAACTTTGTGCCTAATTAATTTATAAGCCAACGAGGACTGAAGATGGACAAATAAATTTTGTCCGAAACGTCTCCTTTTTCGGCATTTAGCATCCAAAGGCTCTCTTCATTTGCTGCACCTGTACTTGTTCTTTTCCATTCCATGTTTAAAGTTTATTTATTAGGCTTACCCAAAAAACTTTTTGCAATCGATTTATAAAGAACTGGAGATATTTTTTGTGATGTTAAAATAGAAACCCAATTACCTTTCGCTTTATTATCATGGTGTTCCTTTATATGCATCCGAAGGTGATTATTTATTAAAAATTCTTTATCACAATG
This sequence comes from Euborellia annulipes, assembly GCA_023213315.1. Taxonomy (NCBI): domain Eukaryota; kingdom Metazoa; phylum Arthropoda; class Insecta; order Dermaptera; family Anisolabididae; genus Euborellia; species Euborellia annulipes. The sequence goes on along the minus strand of JAKCPI010015614.1, from coordinate 73,227 downwards.
TATACATTTGAACGGCTTCTCCCCAGTATGTATGCGAATATGATTATTTAAATGATATATTCGAGAAAACTTCCTTTTACAATAACTACACTCTAAGGTTTTTAAACTACCATGCATTTGAAGATGTCTAAATAAAGAAATTTGATCACCAAAATATTCTTGACAGATCTGACATTCATAAGGGAATTTGTTTTTATGGGAGTTCATATGTTCTTGTAATTGTTCATTTTTTGGAAAATGTTTATGACAAATTTTACAAATAAAGGAAAATTCTTTTTTATGTTGAGATGATAGATGATAATTCAAAAGGGTAATACAATTGAAAGATTGGTCACAATGCTTGCAAGGAAATCTATTTCCTTTATGAAATTTCTCGTGTTCGATATAATCTGCAAAGTCTGTAAATTGTTTATCACATAAATCACAAAGAAAAATGGTATTCCTATGACTCATCAGATGTCGTTTCAAAGATATTATACCGTAACAACGTTTATTACAAATTTCACAATCAAGTGTAGATTTTGATCCCATTAAAATTTCTTCATTACTCTCAAGAGATAGTTCTGTTTCTTCATGACTCTCAAGAGATGCTCCTGGTAAAAAATTCGAAAATGGTGATTTAGTTATAAGTATTTAATTGCTAAGCCTGCGGGCATAATTTCAGTAAATTCTATCTTACCAAAGGCAAGTGTTCTGTGCTTGTCACGCCAGTCCGTATATATTTAGTTTCCGCCAATATATTAATTAAAATTCAAGATTTTTTACTTTCTCTTACCTATTTATGTTAATATATATAGAGAGAGAGGAAGAATTGGATTCATGTCAAAAATTCGATGTCGAGATTTTGATGGATATACACATTTTGAGGTGCCTTGAATATAAAAAAGTGGTTTTCGGGACATGGTCTGTCTGTCTGAGTGTGTTCAATTTAAAGCATAAAGGAATTGAGCTAGGAGGTTGAAATTTTATATTTAAGTTTGGCATCCCCCTGAGGCGTGAAAATGAGCTTTTAACCAAAATCGGCTCAAGTACTTTACTGAGGTATTTTTTAAGTTTTTTTTTTTCGATTTTCTCAAAATCCCTCCCCCCCCCCTCCCAACGATTTTGTTTAAAATTCATAAATCAATTATTTTTTAGATGCTCTTTAAAATGTATATTCTCATTTTGCTATTGAAATCTTTTGAAGCACACTTTACTTTTGTATTTCAATAGGTAAGTTAGGAGAAATGGTAACAAAATATAAATATTTTCTCATGTTTATAAAATTTACATCTTGAATTCAAATGTAACGTACTGTCGGAAACTAAATATATGTCGACAGAAAAAATCTGCTGTAAAAGGCACAGAACTCAACTTTCGATTACCGAAGGTGCTGTGCGATCAGTCACACCAGATTTTTTATAAAATACAATAATTGAATGTGGATTAATTTTTTTAATTTGCTCTTTCAACTGCAGAAGCAGTTTGGGGGATATATATTAAAATAGCATGTAAAGGGAAAAGTAGTTCCCTAAGCTGATTTTTTGTGCCCACCCGAATTTCCGCCGTGCTTGGCATTGCTGTTAGAACACAGTGTATGAATACACATACATATATTCTTTGGATACTCTGGATATGTTTATTTATATCTAATTGTTAACAATAGTTTTTTAACGTCCAATGTTATTGATATGTTTTGTAATTTAACGAAATAAATTTAGTCGTTCACTATCAAAAGTGCAATCATTAAACTAGTGAGTTAAGTAGGAATAACCATAACCACGTTTAACAATTGCTTCCCTGCAACGATCTTGGTGGCTGGCTGATGCTCTTATTGTTTGTTTGATTTTTTGCCAGACTTTGAATAAGTTTCAAATAATAAGAAATAACTGTGGGGTATCTCGCGACACGTCCACACCAATCATGTTTATATATATACTCTGTGATGTTGCGCGACATTATCTATCACATAGACCAACCTTTTGACATGCAGTTGTTAAATAATCTGAAATATATTAAGGGACCTGCTAAGCACATTTGGGAACCTCTGTATTAAAGGATTATTAATCTTTTCAAAACTCAAAACTAGATGTTTTTTTACTCAGTCTTAAATTTTGACCAAGTATTATTACTTGGATTTTCATTTGACTTTTGTTTATCCGATAATTTCTTTTTTAAAAGACTATCTATTTTTTGATAGATACATTTATTTAAATTTATGTTTTTGTAAAAATTCCATATTAACAAATAACATCGAGCAATCACAACAAAGAAACACAGGTCCTGAAAATTATAATTTTTATTTAAGATAAAAGAATACTTGAATAGTAAGTAGATCGTGGCTGTAGATTTTTAAACAAAATAATACTTGATTATTGCTTTGACGGAGATGTTTTATGTATCCCGGATTTATTGATATTTGTTCTTTGGGAACCATCGTTTGTTAAAAATAATTAAGTTACGAATTAATATACATACCTATATGTATATCAATAGCTTCTTGTTTAATTTCATTGTTTTTTGTAAAATTCATTTTAAATTTGATAACTATCTATTTCAAATAATAAAGATATGTAAAAATAAAATGTTTTAAATTAATTTGTAAATTTCCTAGAGAAATTTGTAACTTTTTTATAAGTTATTTTTTTATGAATAGTTGAACCAGAGTTGAAATAACCTCTAAAATGTCATTTTGGCTTTTTTTTTTAACTACCTCAACATTAAAATGGCAAAATGGCTACTACACGTCATACACCTTGGTCATACATCACTTTTTTCCAGCACGGGATTTCATATAAAATGAGGCGATTATATTTATATTAGTATTTATTTATTAACAATGTAATTTGATATAATTTAAAGTTAGTGTAGTTTTTTATATCTTATAGTAAAATTTTCTATTTAAATTGATACTGGTGACCAGTGACGTATTCAGGGGGGGAAGGGCCCCCCCCCCCAAAGCCTTCTCCAAAACAAAAAATACCTATTGTTTTCCCTAATGATTTTTTTTTTTAATAATTATTTTATTAACTCTCATAAATTCTAAAAACTTATAAATAATTGAAAAAATCTCAAATATTTACAAATTTTGTATTAAAATTATTTTTTATAGAAAAAAAATGTTATTTTATTTATTTTTTATTTATAATTACTATAATATCTAAAAAAAATTTCTCCACTTTAAGTTTCTTGGAGAAGAGGGGGGGGGGGGGGGAGGGGGAGAACCCTCCGAGTGTTCATAAACCCCCCTCCCCAAGCAGAAATCCTGGCTACGCTACTGCTGGTGACCGTGAGCACTAGTTGAAACATATTCATATAGGAAATATCGAAACCTAGTGTCGAAATACGTATAAAGTCAATAAAATTCCCCAAAAGCCTCCCCGCCCCAAGAAAAATTGAGAAAATATGGGGCCTTTCAGGCCTCTCCGAGGATGACTGGTCCAATGTCCCCCCCCCCCCATGCAAATTCCCTAGCTTCATTCATAGTCACAGATGCCGAAAAACCGTAATAAAAAAAAATAATTTATTGTAAAAAAAAAAAAAACAAATTTAGGCCCTCGGGCTTGGTGTAGTTGGTAGATCGCCTGCCTTGTATACCAAGGGTCGAGGGTAGTAATCAAGGATCTAATTTAATAAAAGTAAATTTAATAAATGCCTGACAATTACATAAAAAATCTGGTGTGACTGGTCGCACAGCAGACAACTTTCTCGTTGAAAATGACGCGCTGTTCAGGGGACTTCAAAACGTGTATATCCATCAAAATCTTGACATCGAATTTTTGACATGAATCCAATAGGTAAGAAAGTAAAAAGTCAAAATAATTACCAGTGCCGTAACAAAGGTATGAAGCGCCAGTAGCAAGTGTCTAACTTGCGCCCCCCCCCCCCCCCCATAATCCAGTTTTTTTTTGCTAAGTTCCAGGGGTGTAGTGGAGCGGGAACGCGCCGGGGGAGGTCCTCCGGAAGCACCCCCCCCTCCATTGGTAAGTTCTGTATTCAGCGTTCCCACACTGAAAATTTTGCCACTACACCACTGCTAAGTTCCTCATTAATGATATATTATTAATCTGTGATAATACTCTAATCATTTTCTCCTATAGATTCGTTCTCCTACTCCAGCCAGCGGAATTGGTTAAAATTGCGGCCTTCATGCCAACATAAATAAAAAAAAAAGTTATTTAAAAATTTGTCGAAATTCCCTAAACATAGGGGTTACCAAAATTTATATTCCACAGATCCTTTCTCTCGTTTCAATGACAGATAAATTTAATTTAATTTTCTTTATTTTCCTGTTTAGTACATATTTTAATTTTTTATACAGAGATAATATAAAATATTTTAATATTTAGTTGGCATCGAGCAATGCTCCCAATTCAACTCCCCATGTTTGGAGATTTTCGGTATATGTATGACAGATAAATGAAATTATAAGTTAGGATTAAAAATAAAAGAAAATTGATAATATGATTTTAAAAAAAAGTGCAGGAGGTGGATTTGAACTCGCGAAGTTTGGTTACGTGAGAATTGAAAAAAATATAGATTCCATGATGACGATTTAACCACTTGAGCCACACTTTGAATAATTCTTTTAGGGAAAAATTAGCCATATAAAAACATGAAATAAAAGAAGTATTAAAAAAATTTTAATATTTCACATATGATATATCATTTTATATTACTTTTTATGCGGATTAATAATTTATAGCCAAAATTTCAATTGCATGCTTAGTTTTCAAATAATTCAATGGACAAACGTCAGATTGTTTATGCCTTGATGTAATTAAACCAAAAACTCTATCTAACATATGATACATGTCATTAATTCTTGAATTTTCCCTGATTCCAGAGAACAAAAGCCCTTTTAATTATATGTTCTAATTTGGGAGTTATTGGAGATCAAAGTTAAGACTATTTTCGACCTTAATGACATTCAACACTCAATTTTCTATATTATCGAAAAAGCTTATTTAGCATTGTCTGATTAAAACCAAATTTTTACCAGAGATTTATAATTAAAAAATCAGTTTTTTCTAAAGTTTCATTGAGATTGGTAAAAAAATAAATAAAATATTGACTATTTTGTAAATTGAGTTTTAGAATTTGGGATCTCAGGTGCGAGCCTAGAGCCGGTTCATAGAACGCTCTCTTTACCCATCCGGGATTCCGAATTCTAAAATTCAATTTACAAAATAGTCAATATTTTATTTATTTCTTTACCAATCTCAATGAAACTTTAGAAAAAAAACTCATTTTTTAATTATAAATCTCTGGTAAAAATTTGGTTTTAATCAGACAATGCTAAATAAGCTTTTTCGATAATATAGAATTGAGAGTGCTGATGTCATTAAGGTCGAAAATAAGCTTAACTTTGATCGCCAATAACTTCCAAATTAGATCATATAATTAAAGGGGCTTTAGTTCTCTGGAATCAGGGAAAATTCAAGAATTAATGACATGTATCATATGTTAGATAGAGTTTTTGGTTTAATTACATCAAGGCATAAACAATCTGACGTTTGTCCATTGAATTATTTGAAAACTAAGCATGCAATTGAAATTTTGGCTATAAATTATTAATCCGCATAAAAAGTAATGAATGAAAAATGATATATCATATGTGAAATATTAAAATTTTTTTAATACTTCTTTTATTTCATGTTTTTATATGGCTAATTTTTTCCTAAAAGAATTATTCAAAGTGTGGCTCAAGTGGTTAAATCGTCCTCATGGAATCTATATTTTTTTCAATTCTCACGTAATCAAACTTCGCGAGTTCAAATCCACCTCCTGCACTTTTTTTTTTCTTATCTGTTTTTTATACCTCATGTGAGGGGGGGGGGGGGCTGGCGTATTAATTTTTAAAATTTTATATTCAAAGTAAAATTTAATTCTCAAAATAATAAAAACCTCGTGCAGCTCACAACTAGGTCGGTCCCCTTTGTTTTGAGCCCCCAGCCCAGTTGCGCCCGTGGCGGGCGCCTTTTTTGCCACGCCCTCGTTCTGTGGTCAAAAAATTAAAATTTTTTCAAACAAACCACAGCAAAACTCAATTCAGTCTTTTATTAAGTTTAATTTAGATCTGTCAATTATTTGCCACCTGGCATTTTTGAAAATTTGTTTTTATATATAAATAATAAAAAATAAGACTCATTCTAGTCATAAATGATTTTTTTTTTTAATTTCCTTTCTCGTCGTGTTTGCGTATGCGCATCCCAGTTTTGTACATATTATACGTTTTATACAGTTTTATCAGCAATTTTTGTATAAAACTGCAAAATCATGTATAAAACCCAACTCTGCTATTTACATGCGAATTCAAACCGCCCGCCAACATTTTGCCTGGCGGCCCAAATTAAAAACGAGACATGCTGGAGACCAGGGAATAAGCTGGAGACATGTGCTTGCCGGATATTTCGTTAGTATCAGGGGGGGACAAGTCTATGGAAGAATTTGGAGCAGGGAGGTGCTTTTAGAGATATGGTTACTAGGGCTGGACGGTAATGGATTTTCATTACCGACCTCGATAATGAAAAAAAAACCGGTTTTTCTCGAAAGTCGGTAAAAATTTTTTACAGCCCGCGGAACCAAAGTTTGCCGCCGCGGAACATTTTTTTTTTTTGCGGAACCAAAATTTTTCCCAGGGCCGAAAAAATATTTTACCTTTTTTTTAGAGAGCCAATTTTTTGCCGAAACATTTTTTTTCCCCGCGGAACCAAAATTTTTCCCCGGCCGGGAAAATATTTGCCGAAACATTTTTTTTCCCGCGGGAACCAAAATTTTTCTTCCCCGGCCGGAAAAATATTTTACCTTTTTTTAGAGAGCCAATTTTTTGCCGAAACATTTTTTTTTTCCCGCGGAACCAAAATTTTTCCCCGTTTTTTTTTTCCCCGCGGAACCAAAATTTTTTACCGACCGAAAAAATAGGTTTTTACCGACTTTCGAAAAAAAAACCGGTTTTTATCGAATTAGAGGTTCGTTACCGCGTTTTCGGTAAAAAATTTTTACCGGTTTTTACCGGTAAACCGGTTTACCGTCCAGCCCTAATGGTTACTATGTTCAGAATGATCAAATGAGCTTTACGCCCCCGCTAGATGTGGTTAGTGTCGCCCAGGGAATAAACGTGTCGCCTGCTTTGGTCGCCGGAGCATGCGCACTAGGCACCAAGCCTCAAATAACTGACAAATAACAACACCCATATCCGCCATTTGTAAAAAAGTGTCAAAAACGTGAAAAGTGCTCCCTGACCAGAAGTAACCTCGATCGAAATTCTTCAAAAATCCAAAATCAGGTTGGTTTTTTATTTCATTCCTAATAATATTAAACAATATATATTTTTTTTAAATATATTTTTAATATATTGTAATTTTTTATAATTTAATTTAATGAAATAGAAATTTTTCCTTTGATTCACTGTTTTGGCATTTATAAAAATATTAATTTGTTTTTTGCAGCATTATCCTGAAGTAAAGATGCCGCGCTGCAAAAATGGGCTTCCAGGATCAGAGAATTGAGAAAATAAATAAAATAGCATGGCTATTTTTACTGTAATAGCTGCCCAATTTCCCTTGACATTGAAAACTCTTTGTAAAGTTCATAATTATGCTCATTTACAAATGCTTTCACTTAATTTTAAATCTGAATTATATCCCAATACTGGTTGATATGACATCATGCCTTATTTTTTTTCAAATTCTTTTTCATAACTATAGGCTATATATACTGTATATATATATATATATATATATATATATATTGGTCCAAATTTTGACTTTTTTGTCGACTCTAGTCCTAAATCGGTTACAAATATATAAAATAAATATTTTGTCTTTTGTTAAATTATCATGTGTTTTTTTTTATATGTTAACATATATTTATATTTTTTGAATTGAATTTGTTCAGCACAAAAATAATGTTTACTTTCTTCATCATAATTTTAAATTTAATAAATATGTATATTTGCTTGAAACTCTATGCATTTTATTGGAAGTTGACTGGAAAAACTATTTTGTAATTATTATTATGTTTTTATTATTTGTTAACAAATATATTGTAAGCTTATATGTTTTAATTATAAATATATATGTTAACTTGGAACTTTTATGTTTTTTATTTATGCTGGAAAAAACCATTATACTTTTTATTTATCCTGGAGAAAAACCATTCAATAAAAATTTAATTCATTTGGGCGAGAACCATTAAGATTACCTTGGGTGAGAAACGATTAGAGAAATGGCTTTATTTATTCGGGAGAAAACCCATATTTCCTGGCGAAAAACCTTTTAGTTTTATATTTAAATTTGGCGCCAAAATATTAGTAATATTACACCCCCAAAAGGGGTCGCTGTATCGGCCTTTTTAAACACTCCATTTTTTTACTACGTGATGTCCCTTCCCGTTTATTCCCTGGTTAGTATTCCAGCACTTTTTAATTTTTTTTATCTTTTAATATATTTTAACCTTACTTCATTGAACAAAAACCAAGTAGTGTTTTATATAAATACAATCTAAAAAATTGGAGTTAACAAATGATTTGTTTTTACATGTGTTTATTTTTTAAGTTTTAGATTTTCAAAATGAGTGAACAAAAAGAAAATAATACAAGCCATTTTAGAAAGTATCGCTATTTAAGAACTAATGGATGTGATATAAGGTAAAACCTTTTTATTAACATTTAGTAAATTTTCTCTATAAGATAACTGACTGAATTTCTAGAATATTAAATAATTATTCGCCTCCGTACTTACTTGAGATTTATTAAATTAATTCTTTCCGCCTACACTTTAATATAAGTATTTCAAACAGAAAACCCATATATATGAATCTCTAAATGGAACAGAAAAAAAAGCAATATATTAATCAGCTGAGTCCTTGAAAGTAGTATCTGTTTGTAATTTGTTCGGAATATCTCCTTTGATTTGTATCTTAGTGTAGTGCTCAGTGGTGGATTTATATGTTCATGTACACTCCATGAGCTCCAAAGTTAAGACAACATAAGCTTATGCTTTTTCTACTTGTGATTATTTCATTGTTTTTATAAAAGAAAATGAAAATCTTTATTTGAAATTTTCTAGGTTTGAACCATGAAAGTTTCCATTGAAAAATATATAATATTTTTTTTTTAAAACAATGAAATAATCAAAAATTGAAAATGCATGGATGGGACTTAATATTGTCCCTCTCTGTTCAGGCGGAGAAGGTGAGGCACCGATCTGCACAATATATATATCAGTTAAATTCATTTAAAAACAAGGTTATATGTTTCAATTTATTATTTTATATCGAAGTGTGTTATCTTCATAATTAATTAAAATACTCTTCGGTGTATATGAAGATATAATGATTCTAAAAAGAAGTAAATATACTCTTCTGAGGATGATAGGCAGGGTATCGAAATAAGTATTGAAGAAATAAAGTATCTATTGTATTATTAAACAATAAGAGGCTAAAGGAGCGGGCAGCCAGGTAGTTAGTCTCCACGAAATGAAACTGTTTAGGAATCCGATTCGGTTTTAATGAATATAACCATAATCAGTCCATTTATTGAGAGTGTGGGCTCAAATGACAAAACATTGAGTCATATTGCGGAGTTGTCAGTAGATGTGTATTATACATTGTATTGCTTTGTATTTTATACAAATAATTTATGTATAATACACATCTACTGACAACTCCGCAATATGACTCAATGCTTTGTCATTTGAGCTCACACTCTCGATAAATGGACTGATGATGGTCATATTTCATTAAAACCGAAACTGTTTCCTCAACAGAGAGTTTCATTTCGTGGAGACAAACTACCTGGCTGCCCGCTCCTATAGCCTTTTATTGTGAAATAAGTATTGTTTACACTAATAAATAATATATTGAAACATATCGATACTTGGAAATTCAAAGGTCTTGAATGACAAAATAGCAAAAATGAGTTATATATACAGGAATGTTCAGCTTTTTGAGTTTTACAAAACAGTCTAATTAAAATTGTGCTATCTCAAAAAAAATGTTGTTTATGCCATTAAATTTTTTAGAGATATTTGAGAAATCATAGTAATTTATTAGGGTATAGTGTTTTTCAACCTTATCAAGAATATTTTCTTGAAAAGGCGGTGTGCTTTCAAAGACTAAAATAGTACCAAAGTCAGAAAAGTTATGAGGGAAAATGCTTTCTTTTTTTTACGATTTTTAGCAATTCTGAAAAGTAGCATTTTGTCTTTTACTACCTTTGAATTTCCAAGTACCGATATCAACTTGAGTTTTTAATTTATATGATTAAATCATAATGTTTCAACAAGAACAAATGGTTATCCGTTTAAATTAATATACTGGTACAAGTATAATATATATATATATATATATATATATATATAGGATCAGCGTGAGCCTTGACGGGCTTCGGAGCTGTATATATATAGGAAAGAGAAAGTAAAAAATAGGTATATACAGTATGTGATCTTCATTTTCTAACATTTTTTGCTCTCTTTCGTATCACACACTTCAGAAAAAAATGCCCCCAAAAATTAATCAACTTAATTTGGTTATTATTCTTCCTTTTTAAATCAAATTATTGAATTAAAATTCTAGATTTATTTGTAAAATCTATTAATTTTATATCTCTTTTCCTGCTTTTACAGTACTAGTCCAACTAATGCAAGTGAAGTAAATTTAGATAAGGAAAGTAGTGAAAAAATAAGTGATGAAAATGTTGATGAAGATGAAAATAATGTTGATGAAGAGGAAAATAATGTTGATAAAGATGAAAAAATTATTGAAGAAAAATTGGAAGATATTCGAGATTATTTCGAAAATTTATATTCCACTTATAAAGAAACGGTAAGTTAAATAGTTAATATTTTTATTTTTAATTAATTATCTTTCTCTGATTTTACTTTAAATAAACCAATAGTCGCACTTGAGAGGTAATATATTAAAAATTCTTCAACATATATGCCTGGAGATGTCAATAATATCACTTTTGCAATCTTCTTGAGGTATCACTAAAGCTTTTCTTACTCTTCTCACCAAAAAATTATTACTTTAGGAAATTGAATGAAGAATATGATTTTATTTTCGATTGTTTTAAGAATGAAGGCCTATTGTTTTTTATGAATTATCCATTTGATGAAAAATTCGAATTAGTGATTATTGCAATCAACATTTTCTATAGTTTCGAATACATAAACTTTAAAAAAAGAACTTAAATAAGCAAAGAATTCTAAAAACAAGTTTGTTCTATTAATATAAAGAGCTGAAATTAATAATAAAATAATATAAAAAAAAAGTTTTCTCAAAAAGATTTTCAAAAAATTAATTAATTCTTCAGTTTGAGAATATCTACCTTTCATCATTTAATAATAGTAGATTATCATATTGAGAAATTTTTCAACTAATTATACAGTATTGTTCCAGAAAAGAATTGAAGTAATAATAAGTACTATTCATGAATCTCATACTATTGAAACAAATGTTGCGTTTCCAAATAAATCACAAAAAAAAAAATTCAAAAAGTTGAGAATACGTATGAAAAAAGGTCATTTTTTGATCAAAGAAGATAATATCATTAAACAAAATTGGAAAAAATTTAAGAAGGTAAATTTCCATACTTATATCTATTAAAATATTTATTCAATTTTAGGAGTGGGTAGAAATTGCTGTGATTTTGGCAATAAATAAAAATCAATTTGGTGAGTTTTATTTTCCGTATATTTCGGATGCATTAACAGCGATCCCTCATCAGCGGCTGAAAATTATAAACAATATGAGTTGAAAAGACACAATGTTGTTACAATAATATTAAAAATTTTCTCAAAACACTATTTTATAAAATCATAATCTTACCCAACTCACACTGTAAGATTATGATTTTATAAAATAGTGTTTTGAGAAAATTTTTAATATTATTGTAACAACATTGTGTCTTTTCAACTCATATTGTTTATAATTTTCAGCCGCTGATGAGGGATCACTGTTAATGCATCCGAAATATATGGAAAATAAAACTCACCAAATTGATTTTTATTTATTGCCAAAATCACAGCAATTTCTACCCACTCCTACGATTGTTCATTTGGCACACCACAACTTTAATTTATTCAATTTAGTAATAATTTCTATATGAATCGGGCTATGTAGAAGGGTATAACTTCAATGTATCCTTTTTGCATTTGTCGATTCATATGTATATATATATCTTATTCAGGAATACAACTTTAACGATCCAGAATTATTTTTATATCCCAAATTTATGCCGCTTCCTGCTGTACGTTTTGCACAATATCTTGGACAAGGATTACCTACAAGATATTTACATGCAATTTATAAAAGATTTTGTACTATCTACTCAAAGAGAATTAAAGGAAGGTTAGTAAATAAATCTTATATATACATGTATCATGAATTTTATATTTTAAAAACTTGTTGATTAGTAAGGTAAAACAGTAGTATAGGTAGACTACTGTTTGAAGTAAAAAAAAATTATATTAAAATTAAAAAAAAAAGGAGAAGGAACAGCCAAAAGTAAAAAGCTTCTGATTTTTACAACTCAACTAGACGTTTCGAGATATTTCTATTTATTAATTAATAATTTCAGTACTTCAAAATTGTTAATGGCCCTGAGTGGGTCGCATAGATACAATACATGCATAATTATGTATCATATATACGGGCGAGTTGTTTCATCTTACTTATTCAGTGAGACTTATCACATAAATACATAATTATGCATATATTATAGAATAGAAGCGAATCAGCACTGCATTTGAAGGAGATGCGGATGGCCAGGTGATCACTTAGTGTGAACAGGCTTGACCGCATCCCCAATAATACCATCAGGAGCAAGCTTGGCATAGCGCCAGTCACTGACAAGATGCGCGAATGGCGTTTTCGCTGGTTTGGACAGTTCGTAACATGTTACGTCAAGCGAGTAGTGGCGTGGCGAGGACGGCGTGCGATATGGGGCTCCTCGGACGTCAACGCAGAGGAGAGACAACAGCACTGGATAAGGGAGAGTGGAGGGCGAAAGTAAAGTCCGCCAACCCCGTAAAGAAAGCAGCTTTTGGTTAATCTTTAGAATAAAGTGCCAGCCCTCGCACTGACTGACTAGTTCACTCTTTTGACATTAGCTCAACATTCATGATTCTTTCGTTTAATACAACATGAAGTTAGCTCCTTTATCGTTCAATATTTTTAAAAACAAACTATTTTCGATAAAATTATTTTTTATATTTTCAACTCTATTTAATTAATTTCTTTACTTATCTCAATCAGAATAGGTCAGGCGCAAGGTTTTTGTCATCTAAATTACAATGGAGAAAGAAAAAACCCAAAAAAGTAAAGCCGAGAATTCCCTAGTTGTTTTGAATTTTTTTCTAAAAATAAAAGAACCGAACTTAAAACCCAAGGTCGAGACCCCTGCAAGTTGTTAAAAAAAAAAAAACAATTCTTACCTTATTCTGACCTCTCCTCATCATCCTTCTCGCAATCAAACCAAGCATCCATACAAAATTTCAATACTTGCAATTTTCCATCCATTCCAGATTCATGCTTTCGATACAAATCGGTCAAAAAAAAAAAGGAGATCAATTCTCTCACTCATTGTGGAACTTAGATAAATGATAATAAAAGCAAATGCTAGACAAAAATGGGAATTCCAGACAGCAAAAATGGCAAAATGGCCAAAAAAAATTTAATAAAAAAAAGCACAACACAAAATAATAACTCGCCCAGGAGATGAATGTAAAAATATATCTTAGAGGCCGGGGAGATGAATATTTATATTTATATTTATATATATATATAGTGAGATTTATATTTGGCTTCTTATAAAAATGAAATAGAATGAGAACGAATCATAAAAAGAAGAACGAAAGAATCACGAATGAATCACCTCAGCGCCCTCTAGGTGGCCTGGCACTTTATTCTAAAGATTAGCCCAGCTTTTTTTATTTCGCTTATTAGGCACTTGAAGCCGACGTTTCGGTCAGATTTGCGACCATCCTCAGGGCTGAAGTGTGTCAATAAATCTCCTCAATAACGCGAGGAGTTTTCATTGTCGTTCGCTCTTTCTTTATTCCTTACTACAAGATCTACTCAGCTATCCGCCTCACACTAATAGAAAATTTTGAAAGATTGATGATGGAATAATAAAATTTTCCCGAAATGCCTCTTTAATTTGTGAAAATCGGAGGCTTTATACAGTCCTCTATTTTTGGCTGCTTTTCCTGTTGTTTAAACAAACAGGCATTGACTTCATAGATTTAAAAAAAATATCAGTCTCCTTCCAAGGAATTTAAATTATTTATTTTTTTAAAAGAACACGTTTTAATTAAATAAAAATAGTCCGTCGAGCATTCTAAGAAAATAATTATAATATACTGTGTAGTAGTATTTTATTAATAAAATCAAAACTAGGGTCCGACCGAAACAAGATTTTCAACCGTAACCGAAACCGAATATTCGGTCTCAATCTTAGTTTCGGCCGAAACCTTAACCGAAACAGAAACTTATATTTCCTATAAAAAATTCATATCATTTTACTTTTTTTTTTTTTTTTTTTTTTTTTTTTTGAAATTTTTTTCCCCTCCAGTGAAAATCATTTTAGCTTTTTTTTAGGGAGACTAAATTTTTACCGCACCTTTTCCGCTTTTGCAAATCATTTGACCTTTTTTTTTTGCATGCCAGTCTCATCCAATCTTTTCAGACTCAGGTTTCGGCTACTTTTTGGCCGAAACCGAATATTCGGTCGGTTCCTAAGCAAAACAAATAAGCTAACCCAACGTGTTTGTTTATTTGTTGCTATACTAAAATTTAAATAAATTTTTAACAAACATATCGCCCGCGGGCTTGGTATATGGGTTAGCGTGCTGACCTTGTATAGCAAGGTTGGCGGGTTCGGATCCCACTCTGTTCGATGATTTTATTTAAGCCATTTGGATACCAAATGGCCCAAGTTGCTGAAAAGACTGTATGAATGTGTCTCTGAGTGTGAGTGTGAATGAGAAAAAAGTGTGAGTGTTTTTAAAAGAAAAAAAGAACACTTCTTGTTCTTTTGTTCTAATTTATATATGCAAAATTTAAAACAATTGAATAAATAGTTTTCGAGATTTTGTTGACGAAAAAAATTACCACAGACATCATTCCAAAAACTATTATACCTAAATGGATTTTAGGGACATCAAAACGCATTTTGGCAGCTTCAGTCCAATATCGATTTTTTTTTTACGATAACATTAACTTTACCTATCCAACCTAAGGTAGGTTGGTGGGCAAAGTTAAAAGATCTGGAAATCAACTCAGTTTTCGGAATATGGATCATTTCCATAAACTATTTTCTTCTATTAAATTAATTATAAAAAATAACAATTTAAAATATTTTTTTTTTTAGATATACATCAAAAGAGAAAATATTATTTGAAAAAATGCTCGCTAAGAATATTCCAATTACTACAATTTGTAAAACTCTAAATAGAAATTATACTGCGGGGTTTAAAAAAAAAGAAAAGATAACAAAAAATGAAGGTATGTTGTAAAAGGAGAGGGGCGAAATGGCCCTCCCACTTTTTTGCGAAAAACTATCCTTAACTCTAAATAGGCTGCCTATAAAAGAGGGGGATTAATCACACATACTGTGGGCACCATTTTTAAGTGGACTTCCATGCCTATTCTCATGTGATTATTTCAGTGTATTTACAAAATAAGTTGAAAATTTATTGAAATTCATTTCGAAATTTAAAGCAAAACAGTAAAAACTTTACATATTTAAAAAAACCATAAAATAATCACATATTCATGGGTGTCCACTGAACACTAAATGCGAAAATTAATTGCCACCAATTTTCTAATCGTGATTATTTCATTGTTTTTATAAAAGAGGATTAAATTCTCTTTTGGAAAATTTTAAAGTTTTAAATCACGAAATTTTTTATTAAATTCTTTTTTATTAAAAAAAATAAACATTGAAATAATCACATGAACAAAACGCATTGATTCGACTTAATTTTTGCACTTTACTTCACCACTTACAACTCACCATAAGCCCATTTAATCCAAATTACCTTTATTCGGTGTTCCACCCCTAAATAGGTATAGCACTCTGCATATCTATTTTACCATGTCTATGAAATTAAAATTACAGAGAGATTCTTAATTATTAATAATTTTTTATTATCTTCAATGTGATATAGATTCTTTGTTGATGAGAAGTTTGATGTAAATCAGTGTTTTCCAAACTGTGAGGCGCGGACTAGTCTAAGGGGAGACGCGAATATTAGCCACAGTGAGCAATTTTCCAAATTATTGCAAGTTTTATAAATAAAATAATAGTATGAAGAGAAAGTGGTGTAGTGAATCATATTTATAAATGAACATTTTTAATAAATGTGAGGTTTCTCAGGTTTTTGAATGTTAGAAACATTTAGATTTCTGACTCGATATACATGTATATATTGGTATATATATATATAATCATGTGCTGATTCAGGCGAGATTTATATCAATTAGATTGACTTTGCAGCTTCTTCGCCGTAGACGGATGGTTGGTCAAAAAAATTATAAAAACATTGTTTCTATTTTAAATTTAGTTATTATTGGTCAACTGCCTTGTACAAGTATCAGTTTCGATGCATTCATCATCCTCAGGACCTACAATTTAATATTACATTCAAATTTTTAATATTAGGTTTTATAACATTTTTATTAGCATTTTTTTATAAATACAGTATAATATTGTTAATACACAAATTTAAAATATTTTGAAAAAGTTAAAAATATAAAATTAATTAATCACATCTGTTCATTATATAACCTATAATTGGTTTAAATTTGTTAAAAGTTGTAATTACATACCTTAGTAACTAAAGAATCTATTTTGAATTGTATAATACACCTTGTCATATACTGGACAGTTATTATGTCCTTAATGGCTATAAAATATATATGGTTTTTAGGATCTAAAAGAAACCTTATTCAATTAGTTACATTTCGATATGAACATTATGATTTATTATTATTTATTTATAAATTTGACCTTTTGTAAATCATAATGTTCATATAGAAATGTAACTAATTGAATAAGGTTTCTTTTAGATCCTAAAAACCATATATATTTTATAGCCATTAAGGACATAATAACTGTCCAGTATATGACAAGGTGTATTATACAATTCAAAATAGATTCTTTAGTTACTAAGGTATGTAATTACAACTTTTAACAAATTTAAACCAATTATAGGTTATATAATGAACAGATGTGATTAATTAATTTTATATTTTTAACTTTTTCAAAATATTTTAAATTTGTGTATTAACAATATTATACTGTATTTATAAAAAAATGCTAATAAAAATGTTATAAAACCTAATATTAAAAATTTGAATGTAATATTAAATTGTAGGTCCTGAGGATGATGAATGCATCGAAACTGATACTTGTACAAGGCAGTTGACCAATAATAACTAAATTTAAAATAGAAACAATGTTTTTATAATTTTTTTGACCAACCATCCGTCTACGGCGAAGAAGCTGCAAAGTCAATTTAATTGATATATATATATATATTAGGGGTATGACTTTTTTACAACCTCGGATCCCTGTATCATAACTTGATGAACTTTTACTATATATTGAATAAAATCTTACTTTCAAGGTGATTTGATAAAAAAACGTCACGCACAAATTGATTTGAAAATTTTATATATCAGATTTTTTGCCAATTTTTTGAAGTCACTTTAAATAGATACAAAATTGTAAACAAGCTTTAGAGTCACTTATATAGGGTCATTAATGACATAAGGAAGTCAAATATTCTAGATAAGGTCATTGCTGAGGATGAATCTCAGAGGGGGGTTGTCCTTGTTGAGGGAGGAGTCTTGGTAGACTTCTTCCATAACTTTGATTGCACCTCACGCTCCCAACATTGGTTGTTTCGGGCAATGTTGATTGGAAATTCATCTATTTTCCAGTGGGTTTTCAAGAAATTTAACCCTGCTAATTCAGAGCTGCAGATAGTTCATCAAAATCTTAAACGCGAAACCATTGGCAGCTGATTTAATGATCAGTCCATTAGTAAGAAATGATCGAACAAATTTTACGCAACCTGTTACGGATTTCAGGCATCAGAATAAACGCAAGAAGGGCTAGAATGGCACGAGAGTTCCAGCGTGCATTGCTGATATTTGGAATTTGTTGAAATTTCACGAAAAAGATTTCATTACTTTCACAAGTTATCAGCGAATTGACCGAAGACACGAGTGAGGGGGTAAAGAAACTTCATGTCGTCTCTTCAGCCGCCTGTTTCCTTAATTTTAGTTTTAACGTTGCTGAGGGCTCCTTTGAATTTATTATAATTGCTAATTAAATCCTGCACAAAGAAGTAGTGGATGTTTGATAATTTAGTCAAACCATGGAGCTCATCGCCCATAAGAACACGTAGAAGGCGATTCAGCAGATAGAGCTGGCAACTAATAAACTTGGGTTTGGGGTACCTTTCTCTTCGAACATTTGCTGCAGCCGATCTTTTATTTAAAATAATTAAAAAAATACTAAAATTTGCTTTTATAAATAGAATTTATATAATTTATCATTAAATCTATATGAGAAAAAAATAAAATATATTTTTGATTTTGGCTTACCCCTTCCAAGAGGGTACACCTCCCCCCCCCCCGCCGGGATTTCCTAGAGCGTTCTGAAAGTTATAATTGACACCAAATTATTCAAATTAAGCTAATTAAAACTCAACTACCCGCTTTGTACACCTCCCTTATATACCAGCTTATACAAGACTGCGACCAGTCAACCTAAAATTTCAAAGTGGTTTGTGCGTGACCTTTTTTTTTTATTTTAATGGAATAAACGTCATTTTAGTCATTAATAGGCAAAAGTTCATTGACTCGTGATACAGGAAATCTTAAAAAAAAAAAAAGTCGAAAAGTCATACCCCTAATATATATATATTTTTTTTTTGCCTTTGTACATAATACATTTTTTAGAAATATAAATTTTTATTTGTATTATTTTATAAAATGGGGAGGGGGCGAGGCGTCATGCGATTAAATATTTTTAAGGGAGGCGCGGTACCATAAGTTTGGATTATTCAACCTCGAATAAGAGATAAGAAGTGATGAACCTCCATCACTCTCATCTTCAGAACAACTATATTGTCAACAAGATTCCAACATTTACTTCACCCTAGAGCTTGTTTTTAAAGCCCTAGATTGTAGATGGTCAATCAAATATTTTAGGAATGGTGAAACGAAAGTGGGGTTTGGTTTGTGGTAATATTTATCTCAGCCAAAAACATCGGAGATGCAAAAGGGGCGCCTCGCATTATTTTTGCCTAGCGTCGAGGTGAAATCAAAAAAATGCGCCTCGCTTTTCTGATTTATATAAAAGCGAGGAAATATTTTCACTTAAATAAAACCCCTACAGAATTTTATTTGTTTCATATATCCTCGCTTTTATATAAATCAGAAAAGCGAGGCGCATTTTTTTGATTTCACCTCGACGCTAGGCAAAAATAATGCGAGGCGCCCCTTTTTGCATCTCCGATGTTTTTGGCTGAGATTTCACTTCTTTTTGTGAAATATTACATGAAAATATTATTTATTAATTTTTGTTTATTAAATATTAAGTTATCCCATGAATAGATCTTTTAATATGCATTCCAAACAGTAAAAATTAAATACATCGTGTGGTAACTATTCGAAACGATAAACATAGGATTTCACCAAATTTTATAAAATTTTAGGATTTTTATTTTTGTTATGTTGGTAGAATGTAAATACATCGTTTGGTATCCATTCAAAACGATAAACATAGGATTTCCCTAAATTTTATAAAATTTTAGGTTTTTTATTTTTGTTATGTTGGTAGAATGTAAATACATCGTTTGGTATCCATTCGAAACGATAAACATAGGATTTCACCAAATTTTATAAAATTTTACGTTTTTTATTTTTGTTATGTTGGTAGAATGTAAATACATCGTTTGGTATCCATTCGAAACGATAAACATAGGATTTCACCAAATTTTATAAAATTTTAGGTTTTTTATTTTTGTTATGTTGGTAGAATGTAAATACATCGTTTGGTATCCATTCGAAGCGATAAACATAGAATTTCAACAAATTTTATAAAATTTTAGGTTTTTTATTTTTGTTATGTTGGTAGATTGTAAATACTTCGTTTGGTATTCATTCGAAACGATAAACATAGGATTTCACCAAATTTTATAAAATTTTAGGTTTTTTATTTTTGTTATGTTGGTAGAATGTAAATACATCGTTTGGTATCCATTCGAAACGATAAACATAGGATTTCACCAAATTTTATAAAATTTTAGGTTTTTTATTTTTGTTATGTTGGTAGAATGTAAATATATCGTTTGGTATTCATTCGAAACGATAAACATAGGATTTCACCAAATTTTATAAAATTTTAGGTTTTTTATTTTTGTTATGTTGGTAGAATGTAAATATATCGTTTGGTATCCATTCGAAGCGATAAACATAGGATTTCACCAAATTTTATAAAATTTTAGGTTTTTTATTTTTGTTATGTTGGTAGAATGTAAATACATCGTTTGGTATCCATTCGAAACGATAAACATAGGATTTCACCAAATTTTATAAAATTTTAGGTTTTTTATTTTTGTTATGTTGGTAGAATGTAAATACATCGTTTGGTATCCATTCGAAACGATAAACATAGGATTTCACCAAATTTTATAAAATTTTAGGTTTTTTATTTTTGTTATGTTGGTAGCACTCCTTATCACGTTAATCTATTTCTATCTGAATGGATCTATCTAAAAAATTTTTGTTCCATTAGGGATCAAAATTACTAATAATAATATATATGTTCCTAGATGACGTCATCAGGGAGCAAAATAGTTAGAATTGTCTTTTCGCCATGTTAAAGATAGGACAAATTTGAAATTTTGAATACCTCTCAAAAAGTCACTTTTGATCCAAAATGAAATTTTATATCAAAGGTATCGGGTTTTTGATAGTATCTATTTGTATTTTAAATTTCATCCTAATCGGTCCAGCAGGGAAACCTGTAGCTTTGTCTAAAAATTTGAAAATTGAAGAAAAGAATGAAAAAGAAAAAAAAGAAAAAAAAGAAAAAAAAAAAAAAAAAAAGGAAAAATAAGAGACTAACTTTTGACCTTCCGAAATCGGCAAAATCTCAACTTTGAGCCTCTGCCATTCTGTTTGGCACTGGAATTTTTTTTGAATTCGTGCTCAAAATAATCCTTATTTATTCTAGTTTAATATAAAAAAAATTTGGCTCCGATATCTTAAAACCTTTTTGAGATATTCGCCCAGAAAGAGAAAAGTTTCTCAAAAAAATTTTTTCACGTCCCTATCTTTTATTAAGGATTTAAAATCATTCTTGATAATATAGTCTAGGGACGACTCGTCCATCTAAATGCAATGGGCCATTGGCATCTATTGGAATGTCAACTAAATGGTAGTATTAAGAGTTTCTTTGCTTTCTTTTGCTTTTCACATGCTCGGCGACGAGTCGCTCCCGCGACTCTTGATTATGTTTTTCAAATCCTACTTATTATTTTGATTCATGCATGAGACATGGTAAAAAAGCATTATTTTCATTTTCAGGTTATATATGGACCCTGTTATGCATTAGTGTGTCAAGCGCCAAAAAAAATTAAAAATTGAGTTACCCACGGATTATTGTTTCAAATGCTCTAATTAATAGTATTTTTTTATGAAATATGACCTTAAAAAATTTATATTTAATGTTACTTGCACAATTGACAAAAAAAATTATATATAATCTAATCAAAACAAAAAACTTTAATGTTAATTTTCTCAAATCTCGGTAGATGGCGCTTGACACACTAATGCGTAGCAGGGTCCATATATATATATATATATATATATATACCTTCTCCGTTTGCATTTAGTAATTTTGATTAAAGTGGCCTTTCCAATGTGAGGATATTTTATTGCATTAGTAATGGATTACTATATATATATATATATATATCGCCTGCTGAGAATCATAGTGGCAAAAGTCCGAAAATTCAATTTTTGAGTTAAGCAAAACGTTAAAACGTCTTCTCTTTGAGTGCCAAAGTAGCGAAAATATATTTACATTCTTTGCTATTGATTCTATTGATTTTATTTGTTGCCCGACTATTTAAATGAATATGTTTATAAAAATTTCAAACGCCTTTGTTGAATTTCGCACTTTCCCTACTATGATTCACAACACGCGATATGACTCACTGCAATTATAGGAAAATTAAGCTAGTATGCTTATTCAGCCCTACCCTCTAGTACTGTGGTTCTTACCTAACGACTTTTAGCTCAATGGCGGTATGCCAAAGGGGCAAAATAAAAATAAAAAAAAACTAGGGTGCGAGAGAAGTTTCAAAATTTTCATTCATTTGTTTATGCAATAAGCTTAATTAAATATCTTTTTCTAAATAAAAAAAATAAAACATTTTTAAGACGGAGCGAAAGCTCATTTTCATATTCAAGGGTGAAAATGGAAGAAACTACTTAAGCCTCTAAGCCCTATCATGCTTATTATAATTTATTATTAATTAGTTCAAATTTTTTTTCAGGCAAAATTGGAAAAAATGATCTTAACTTAAAGTGTTCGATAATAAATATCCTTTTACATATTACTGAATGTGAAGATATATATGAATTAGCAAAAAGAAAAATATCACTTGAAGAATGGAAAATTTTAGAAGACTTAATTGAAATTCCTTATATAAAATTAAAAGAAATGTGGATATATTCAATCAGGAACTTCATCTCAAAAAATAAAATAGATTTAAATGCTATTCTAAAAGAAATTGTAGAAAGGTAATCATTCATATTTATTTTTTTAATCTACTGATGGCACACCAAAAGATTTGGCACAATTTTGTTGTTGTTATGTGCCTAATGTCTCAGGCGCCAAAAATAAATTTTCATTTTATACTACAATCCTATTCATTATAATCACAGCTGAAATGCAAAGATTTATTTCTTATAAGCTAGAGTTTTAATTTAATTTGTAAATTTTCATTGACAAACAGTATATGTATATATTTATAAGAAAAGAGGATGAATATGTAATTCTCTTGGCTATAGCGACTTATAGCGAGCCATCCTAAAAGGTCTCTCCAGAGTTTTTTAGTTTCTCGTATAGAGAAAGTATTGTTATCGACAAAAAATTCGACTTCCAGATTTCGACGATTCTCCACGTTTTAAACTTCCCTGAGTTTTTTTTAGAAATTAAAATAAAATTTTAAAAATGTGTGTTCTAAACTATATTTAGACGCAAAAAAATATGATAGACAATTAGAGAATGCAACTTTAAATTAGGAGAAAGTTGTGTGTTGTGTGATCAGTCACACCCTGCAAAGAAAAATCCCCCCCCCCCCCCGAAAAACTCCTCTGGACCCGCCCTTGATGCTGTGCCACCAGTAACCCCAGCTTTTTAAAAATAATTTTGTAAAATATTTAAATAAAAATTATGGTTAGTATAAATTTAGATTAATAATATGAAGAGGATGCAGCCATTAAATAAAAAGCATCTCTTTTGCAAACCCTCTTTATTCAGGAGCCGAAACGTTCCTGAAGAGTGTTAACAAAATAGATGCTCTTCATATCATTAATCTAATTATATAACAGTCACAATTCGTTAGTATAAATTTTTCTTAAGATATAGAATATATAATGGTGGATCATGATCGTTTTGAAAACATGTATTAATAGAAAAATAAGAAACATGACAGTTTGAACTTATTTTGAAAATTGTTGTTTTTTTTGCAAAAGGCTTATATTTGATCCATCCTGGTAGTTTTAAATTAATAATTAATTAATTTTTTTGCAGAGCATTTAATGAAGGAATTAATGAATATAGAGAATTAGATTGGAATTATTTCTGCAATAGATACGAATATTATAATAGATCATATGTATGGAAAAAATTTATACTTCTTATGATGACCAAAGTTCCGCAGAAGAAGTGGAAAAATTTTAAAGGTAAAATATATTATATTTTTTTAAAAAGTTTGTTATTTTTTGGCATATTACATATTTCTCATATCTGAAATATGATCATTGTTGACTTATTCTTATTTTTCAAAGTTTTTTTTGAAACAGAAAAGAAATTACCTTCTTTGCATAAAAACAATAACATTAGCAAAGGAATACTCGTACAATAGCTTCAATATCAAAACTTTTATTGGAATTTATTGTATCTTCTTACCATTTATTGAAAGATTAATACAATAAACCAATAAAATTTCCCCTAGAAAATTTTGAAATAAATTATAGGCGAAAAGCACTCTGAATAATCTCGGTCAAAATTCCTTCATCATCAGTTCATTAGTTCTTACTTTACTTTTCCAATATAATATTATTAGATATATAAATTATTGGCGAATATGAATATGATTTTACACTTTTTATCAACTGAACAGAGTAAAAAGATTATTGTTATAAATAAACAAAATGCCTATCTTTTTTACGTTCTCTTACCTCTATATATATGTTAATATATAGAGAGAGAAAGTATTGGATTCATGTCAAAAATTCGATGTCGAGATTTTGATGGATCTTCACGTTTTGAGGTCCCCTGAATCCAAAAAAGTGGTTTTCGCGACATGGTCTGTCTGTCTGTCTGTCTGTGAACAAAATATCTCAAGAACGAAAAGAGCTAGGAGGTTGAAATTTTATATTTAAGTTAGGCGCCCCCTTGGGACGTGACACAAAGCTTTTGAACAAAATCGGCCAAAAAGTACTAGTACTTTACTTATACACTTTTTCAGTTTTTTTCGATTTTTTCTAAATTTGCTCCAACGATTTTTTTTCAAATTCAAAAATCAATTATTTTATAGATTCTCAATAAAATGTATATTCTCATTTTGTCATTGAAATCTTCTGAGGACCACTTTACTCTTGTACTCCATAGAAAAGATAGGAGAAATGGTTGCCATGGTAACAAAATATAAATATTTTCCCATACTTATAAATTTTAAACCCCAAAAAACCCAGAAGTCCCGTTTTATCTTGAAAATCGAATGTACCGTACTGTCGGAAACTAAATACATGTTGACACAAAAAATCTGGTGTGACAAGCATTAGATTACCGAAGGTAAGAGAAAGTTGTGTGCTGCGCGACCAGTCACACCAGATTTTTTCATAACAGGCCTAAATATTGTTTAAAAACGGCAAATAATTATGCATCAACCCAATATATAAAGATGAATATGCTATTAGAATATTAATATTCTAAAAGTTTTTGCCATTACTATTCTATATTAATTATTAACTATTAATTTTTTTTTTTTTAGATTCTATAACATATTTATATAATAATAGAGAGATTTTTGAAACTCACCGGTATTTAAAACAATACACTTTAAATCCAGATGGATCTATTAATATAATTAAATATCCTAAAGAACCAGTATGGGGAAAAAAAAAATAAAAAAAGAAATGTTAAAGATATTTGTTGATATTTTGTTATTTGTGCGTGAATTCATTTTATATAAAATTACTTTATTTTTTATACATATTATTAAAAATACTATTAAAAATTTGTAAAAATAAAGGAAATTTAGACTGTTTTTCTTGGTACCCTTTTCTATTTAATTTTTTACTTTCTCTTACCTCCATATATGTTAATATATAGAGAGATTTCGTATTGGATTCATGTCAAAAATTCGATGTCGAGATTTTGATGGATATACACGTTTTGAGGTCCCCTGAAACCAAAAAAGTGGTTTTCGCGACATGGTCTGTCTGGGTTCAATTTAAAGCATGAAGGAATTGAACTAGGAGGTTGAGATTTTATATTTAAGTTAGGCACCCACCTGAGGCGTGAAAATAAGCTTTTTGTCAAAATCGGCCAAGAGTACTAGTACTTTACTGATGTATTTTTTCAGTTTTTATCGATTTTCTCAAAATATGCTCCAACGATTTTTTTTTTTTAATTCAAAAATCAATTATTTTTTAGATTCTCTTTAAAATGTATATTCTCATTTTGGCATTGAAATCTTCTAAAGACCACTTTACTCTAGTACTCCATAGAAAATATAGGAGAAATGGTTGCCATGGTAACAAAAAATAAATATTTTCCCACACTTATAAATTTTATTACATCTGCATTCACATGTTCCATACTGTCGGGAACTAAATATATGTCGACACGAAAAATCTGGTGTGACTGGCGCACAGAACACAACTTTCGATTACCAAAGGTAAGAGAAAGTTGTGTGCTGTGCGCCAGTCACACCAGATTTTTTCCTTCTCAATATGATCAGTAGAATACTTTTTTTCATTTCCAAAATGGGTTTGGCTTTGAATATAACGAGACACTTTTAATTTTGGTTTTCCAAAATAGAAATATCATTGACCTGGGTCCTTCCGTTATTTCCCCAAGCATTCTCTCTTTTAAATATTTTAATAAAGCAGTATAATTTTAATTTCAACTAGTATAAAGAATAAGTCAGAGTCAAGTAGTAGAATAAGATTACGTAAGGGACTTTCTTCCATTCGAATAATTAGATCAAAATTACGAAAAATATTGTCCACAAGCAGGAGTTGGCCCCTAGGAGGGGTTTATTTTTTTAAGGAACTGTCCTTTTTGACATTAAACAGAATCCTTCGAGGATTAATGTTATTAAAATTCAAAACAAATGTAAACATTCTTTTTAAATTTAAATATATTACTCCAGCCGATAAAATCTTAAGTTGTTAAGCAACGCTAAGCAATGTTGAAAATTGAGATAGATTGAGAAACTATTGAAAGCCATTGATATTGAATTATTCAAATTTTATGTAACATTTGTAAACTCTAAATGGCCTATTAACTACTACTATAAATACTATACCGCCTCTGTAACCGAAAGAGGTATAAAAAAATTTTTATTGAGTCTCTCTTCATATTGTTGTAATTTTATTGCTCCTGTAAAGATTTTGGGTTGGGCAAAACTGCCCTTTTCTTTCTCCCTCCTGGCTGCGCCACTGCATATGAAATTGGCCTCCTTATATTTGCCAACAATGAAGGTGGTTTTATTTTTAAACCTATCGCTTAGCCATCAACATTTAGGATGGCTTAAATAAGAATGCCTGGACCTCAAATAAATATATATTATTATATAACGGTTATCGTAAAAGTCTTAAATGGCCTAAGTTGCCAAAAAGACTGTGTGTATGTGAGTGTGAATGAGAAAAAAGGGTGAATGTTTATATAAAAAAATATATATTAAAAAAAAAAACATTTAGGAATTATTGGTGTAAAAGACAATAATGATTATTATTGAAGTTTTATTAAATAAAATTGATATGTATTAAGAATGTATTATATTTATATAATAAAAAAAATTTTCACACATAAAAGAAATTAAAACAGTTCTCCTCAATCAAAAATCAGCATATTTAAATAAAAAAGTCTTTAGATTAATTTACTTTGGCTTCCTCCTTTTTTGTTTCTTTTTCTAATGCTCTTTCCTTGGCTTTTTCATATAATGGTAGCAATTGTCCTCCTTTTGCTAAGATTTTAAGAATTTCAACAATTAATGGAAGATAATTGTGTTTTCTACGTATATTTTCTATTTGATATTGTTTAAATTTTAATTCTTCCTCTTCAACTAAGACACGTAAACGAGCCATTTCTTGTTGTTGAATATCTGTTTCCATCCCGTTAACCTAAAACAAAGTGGAAATTATAATTTGAAAATAATAAAAATATATTATTAACCATGGTGTGGTCTGGTAATATATAGGGTAATATTGAATTACGAGAGGTTTTACACAGACAATAAAAAATCCTAGATGTTCTTGAATATTAGAACAAATTAAATATTTTAGAACCATTCAAGAACAGGTTTTTTTATTGTCTGTGTAATTCAATATTAATAAAAATATATGTTCAAATAATAACGCTTATTCTGGAAGAATATTCAGGCCAAAATTTCTATTTCTACTATTCGACGTTTCTGAGGTCTGAACGTCCTTCTTCAGAACTATTGGGAGGCGTTCAGACTCGTTCAGAAACGTCGACTAGTGAATAGTGGAATTACCATTTGGCCTGAATATATCTCCAGAACAAGCGTTATTATTTCAATATCTAACCAGGCTTTCCCAATCTTTAATAAAAATATATATATAATAATAATTATATATATATAATTCCCTGTAACAGCCATTTCTCATAAGGTTGAGTATTATCCATCTATTTGTAGATATTTGGATCCCAGTACAAGCAACGGTTGTTCTGTAAATCCCCACTTATTTCATCCCAATATGTTATAGTAGATGAGTTCGCCATGACACAAATTTTATAAATATTAATATGAAAATTTGTGTCATAGAGCTCATTTACTATAACATATTGGAATGAAATATGTGAGGATTTGTAGAACCGTTACTTGTACCAAGGGTGATTTGATCACATTGAGACCGATATATCTACAAATAAATAGCTATTAGGCAAATTACCTACTTGTGAGAGGTAAATTGAATAAATACTTTGAAAAATAAATTTTTAGTCTTAACATCTAAAAAACTTATGGGAAGTAAAGAGGCCTTTGCAGTCTGATGAATTAAAGCATGATATATGTATACAAGTAAATATATGTGACAGTCCACATGAAAAGGTACCAAATCTTCACCGGGGTCAAAATTGAGTTTTTATGCTTTCTGTACAGAACATCTCCTACTGAGCAGGCCGGTATTTTTAGAATTTTTGTATTATTTTTTATATGGAAGATGTGAATTTTTAAAATGTTGGTTATGAAAAATCTAGTTTTGGGAAAAATGAGTTTAAAGTTTGTTTTTCTCTTATCTCACCTTTGTCTTGTTTTTTCAATTTTTTATAAAAAATAACATCGATTCTGATGAATCGAATATTCCATCATATAAGATGAAGAATTAGAGAATCCGAATCATTAATAAAAAAAAAATCGATTGTTTTGAACTTTTTTAGTAAATATGCTCTCCTGAAAATTTAGCTCAGTGAAGATTTGGTACCTTTTCATGTGGACGGTCACATATACTTGTGAATAAAGTACATATTTTGTTTTAATTCATCGGACTGCAATAACCTTTTATGAATAAGTACTGTCCTGGATGAGTGCTATTAAACATATAATATTTTTTTATATATACCTCTATTTGTTTTTGAATATCCAAAATTTTCTTTTCATAAATTGATTTTCTATCAGAAATTATTGCCATTAGATTAAAATGAATTTCTCCTTCATTGTATTTTTTAATTCTTTTATCGATTATGGGTCTCACGACATCCAACCAATCAGTATCTGCTCCAATTGCTCCTAAATCGATTGGTCCTGGTTTTAAACCATCTAGTTCATACAATCTTCCATCTATTGGAATGTACCCAACGAAATGGTATACGTCGTCATCTTTTGATGCGAGTTTAGAATCAAACTCAAAAAATGTTTGCCTGAAAAAAATTTTGTTATGTATTAATAAATTTATAATTCTAATATAAAATACTTTGCTCTTAAGTAAAAATAATCATAATACACTGTATCCCTACAGTCACTAGATCATAGAAGAAGTGTTTGCACTCTCTCTCTTCTATATATACTATCATGGTCAATGCTCTGCCGAATTGAAATCAATTATAGCACCCAATGCAACATATTACTGAACAAGGGAGGCATCGTCCCAGCATCCCTATGCTGTTCAGCTCATGACTAATAGAACTAGTCAATTCCAATCTTCCTTTGTCCACATGACCTCCTGTGAATGAAACAAGCTCTCTGCGTCTGTCTTCCCCAAAACCTACTTTCTACTACTACTTTCAAGTCTAATCTCAACAGACATCTTCTCAGTTCCCGCAGTTGAGTTTCCATTTTATGCTTCTCCTTTTTTTTAAACTATATTCTTCCTGGCTGCATTTGATCACTGGTTATTATAGGTCTTTGAACCTGATGCACCCATTACAAAAAAAAAAAAAAAAAAATAATGAAAGTTTTATTTTAAGGAAGAAAGCAGTGAAGCTGAAAAAATTTAAAAAATTCCCTTTTGAGCAAAGATCGCATTCATCATTAGAGAGAAGATATCCTTCAGTCCGGGGATAACAAACCCAAAATCTTATTATATAGTAGCTCTTTCAATGACTAGTCCTGGTATATCATTAAATAGACCAATTTTGAAAAGCATCAGGAACGTGGCCAAAAAAAAAAAAGAATTTTTTTGTGTGGTTTGGACAATCCACCTCTCTTCCCCAATGAATATACTTTACAGTATATAAAATAAATTAAAAATAAAGATACTTATTATATACCTGGCAAAAGAATTATGTACTGATCTAATAATTGGAGAATTTGTTAAAGTTAATCCTTTCATATTTGCGTCAAATGTCTGACAGAAATCTTTGAATTCGGTTAACGTTTCTCCTAGAGATATATCTGGATGTTTACAATTTAATAAAATACTTAAGATAGCTTGAGTGGCACAGGCATTATTTATAACCTAAAAAAAAATCTGATTTAATATAAAATAGTCATTTTTGTATAATTTTAGTAAATATTGACCTGTTTAGCAAAAAATATCTTCTCTAATCGACTATCCTGTACTATTGAACCTATTGGTTCATCATCTTGAACCCATTTAAATAAGAAAATCAATCCATGTATTGGCCTGGAAATTTGTTCATATTATTTTATAAAAAGATTTAGATTTATATATAAAAAAAAATTATTAATTACTTTAAATTTTCAAATTGTTCGGCATCTAAACTCCATAATTCTTCTACCTGTACCCCTTTAACTCCTATAAAAAATAATAAATTAATTAAAAGATATAAATTTTTTTTTTAATTTATAAACGTGAATAATTTACCGAATTCTTTTATTAATTCAGTAAAAACTCCTGGATCACTCTCAATGAGACACCAATTTCCTACACTATCAGCCATTTTTTAAAAAGTGATAGCTGAGTGATTGTCCGCATTTTGTTCGATTCAAATATGAACTGTAGCTAATTTCACTTAGCAAACAAAAAATTCGATCATGAAGGAAAAAATAACAGGGAGAAATGAAATATTGCACAAAGTTGATTTAGCCGAAATAATAAAATGATTTATTATTTATAAAATTATTATTTAAAATTAAAAGTTATTGATATCAAAATTGATTAAAAAATCACAATACTATAGAGGCTAATTTCACATATGACCAACGTTTAAAATTTAAATTATGAAATCAAAATAACAAACAATATTAATAAAATAGTAAAAATTTAAAACATTGTAAAATAAATGAACGGAAAATAAAAATTTTATTTTAGTATGGATATTTTTTTTTTTTTTATTTGATGGAATTTATGGAAATAATCATATTTCTTTTTTTTTTGCATTATTTTAAAAATGTATACAATATTTTAATGCTCATTCGTAATTTTAAATTAAATTTAAATTTGTTTTGATTTGTTATGTATGTGACACTTTTTTGTATACTCTTTGAACGGGCCCCCAATGTCCAGGGCAGGCCAATCTTTTTCGGTCAATAAATATTCTTTTACAAATGGCGGAGAATCACGACGTTACAGGCGCCTTACCTCCTGGTTGGGATAGAAAATATGACCCAAGAACGGGACGTTAGTAAGTATATTTTAACAAAAAGTAGAAGTAGATATTCAATATTTTGTCTTCTATATGTCTTTTGTTTTGTCAATCGATTAAGTATATTTTTAAATAATAATTATACATTATTCCTTTCCTCACCTATGGCATTTGTGCTTTATTGGATTTTTAAACACTCCAAATTGTTATCTGATTTCTTTTTTATTATTTTAGTTTTTTTGGATTTTTCAGTAGGTGAGAAATAAGTAGTCAATAATCGTAATAATTGTTCCCTCATATCAAATACATTTTATTTTTAAGACTGTAATAATCTGGCTTTTAAAGTAAGCCTATTCAATTATTGTTTAAAAAGAGAAATATTCCCTTGGGCCCTGATATCCATGGAGATATACCGACAACTTGTTAGGAAGGGGGTTTAATTTTACATTCAATGCCATTACAGATTAATATGAATGATTTATTTGATTTTTCAATATTTTATCTATGTCGTTGCCCATCGTAGGTCATTTCGCTTCCTACCATCTTTAATCAAAATTAATATAATTAAAAATTCTTTTATCACTTTGTAGTGGGTGTTGCTTAGTCACATCACTTACTTGATATTTATATGTTTGTATTTGATTTATAATTGTTTGATATAATAAATCGTGTTCTCTACGAGTTGACCTTATCATTACATGGTGCCAGGTGTGGCTGATATTTCTTGATTGATTAAAAAAAAAAAGTATTATGGATCAAGAATTAAGGTCTTCATTATAAAATTTCATCTTGACCCTCCTCAATGGTATGATTTTTCAAAACCTAATCTGAATGGCCCATGGATTGGAACGATATAGACTAGAGCCCTGCACGGGTACGGGTTGGCCCGTAGGCCCGTTACCCGCCCGGCCCGTGGGCCGGGCCGGGCGGGCTTTGGAGGCCATGAAAAACTTACGGGCGGGTACGGGCGGGTAGCAAGTCTAAATAAACGGGTTCGGACGGACGGGCATGCAAATGAAATTTTATTTAAAAATTGTTAGACATTCGTTCATTCACTCACTAAATCTCGGGCGGGTATGGGCGGGTTTGAAAAAATTCCGGGCGGGCCCGAAGAATGGTAAAAAATTACGGGCCGGGTACGGGCGGGAAGTCAAAAAAAAATACGGACACGGCCGGTCCGGGCCAAAAAAAATCGGCCCGTGCAGGGCTCTAATATAGACATTCTTCTGGATTAATTGAGAAGGAAGATTTGAGTCAATTGAACCATCTTTTATATACAATGGGTGACGAAGGGGATGAATTATTAAAACAATCCAAGGAACATGTTGCTAAAATTAAGGAAAGGCAGAGAGCCAATTATAATAGAAGACATAAGAGTCTAAACTTTATCGGAGTTAAACACTGGGACTCTAGTCTGGATAAAAAATCTTCGTAGATGGTCTTATCTAAGGGACCCGAATCGAGATCTTACTGAATAAAAGTCGAAGAATATTTTTTTAGAAGGAATAGGCAGTATTTAATTCCAACAAGTGGATCTTCGAGAAATTTTGAAGGACATCGTTTTTTTGATGATGATGATGAGGAGTGTGTGACTGAGGAAAATGAGAATGATGATGAAATAAATCATCAACAGTCATCAGGTGACATAAATCATCAGTCACCAACTGCCAACAACACAAAAGCTTCCATATACTAAATCAAGTTCTCTCCGAGTTTACCTTATCATTCACACTGATTGGTTTTATTATTACATATTTGTAACTTTACTTTTACCTATTTTTTTTTTTTTTCTTTTTTTTTTGTATATTGAAATACTTAACTACTAATTGAGGACGATCACGATTTAATTGTCAAAAAAGCCTAAAATATATGATAATAAACCATTTTAAAAATTCAAACAAATAGCAAAATTTATAGCTATTAAAAAGTGAATAAATTTTCTCCAAATAAATTTAAATTATAAAAAAGGATCGATTTTTTGAAAAATATTTTTTCTCAAAGTGTTATTAGCTGTTATATCAAGGAAGGGTTGCAGGCGCAGAGACCTGAACCTGCAAGTTGAGCATCTTCACACATAGCTAGCTGCCTAATGGAAACAATTATAGATTTATTAATTTGGACATCTTCTATCCCCGGCCCAAAAAGCTTTTAAAGGAAAAAAATTTGGCTGCCAATCTGCATCTGCAATCCTTAAGCGCCCCATATACACCGTACTTTATTAAGCGAGCCCGGCTCGGCTCACCTCCAAACGAGCCAAATCTGCCCCTGTGGGGACTCTCACGAGCCGAGCCGGGCTCATACATTAAGGAAATTTGTCGAAGACTTTGAAATATTAATTATAACGAATTTAATATGATAGTGGCACCGGCTCTACTAGTATCCTCTTTAAAAGAACTAGTTATTTTATTTAAAATTATTTACATTTACATACACCAACTCAACACAAGTGACTTAGAGAAACCTGGATGGATGGTGTTGCTGAAGTTGGTTTAAAAAACGCTATATTTTCAGCAATTGTTTTTAATTCGTTAGCAAGGCAATATTTCCAGATATTTCGGAGACCTATCGGCACTCCCTCAAAAACAATTTCTGAAAATATAGCGTTTTTTTTCTCTTTAATTAGATCTTTCATGTCATACAATTTAAAACTCATTTATTTTTAAAAACTTCAATGCGGAAAAGTAAATTTCCCATAGATTGTTTATTGTAAACTATTTAGCGTAATAATGACTCTCAGTCTAGAGTGGATCGTTCCTCACACCTTAGGTAGGTTCCTGCTTATTTAGGTAATTTGGACCCAATAGGAGTGGCCGAAACCTTATTTTAAAAGAAGAGGAAATTGAATCTCACAAATAATCACTAAAAAAGTCACCCCCCACTAATAAAAAATCGAATTTTAAAAATAAATATCTAATTACTTTTCTCTTTTTCAGCTATTTCATTAATTACTTTAACAAGACAAGTACTTGGGAAGATCCTAGATTAAAATACAGGCAATTACAACAATCTCAACAACTACCTTTAACTGAAACATCTCAGGTAAATGATTAATGATTATTGTATTTTTTCTTAAAAACATTAATGCCTCTAATTTGTAAGAAAGCATGATCAATTTTAATTTGCGGTCTCACTTTTTAAAAAATATGATACAGTGGAATCCCGATTATTCGTATTTCCTGCTAATTCGTACAAACTTGGCAGAAAAATCCCGATAATTGGAATAAAAACAATGCATTTCATTCTCGGTAATTCGTATTATTTTTATGCTCAAAGTCACTCAAAACATCTTATAATTCGTATTTCCAGCTTAAAAATCTCGTTAATTTGTAGTCTACTGTTTCCAAGAAAGAGGAAGAAGAGAAAAGTTTTTCTCGCTCATTCGTAATCTTTTCACTCAAAGTAATTGAGGAGAGGAGAGAGGGAAATTCTCTTATATTTTTAATTTTCGACTCACGATAATTGGAATTTCCGATAATTCGGACCAAACTGTCGGTCCCGTGACGATACGAATTCTCGGGATTCAATTGTATTTATAATTTATAAAACATTCAGATATTATTTTCGATATCACTTCGAAAAGATGAACCAGAGCTTTAACAATTCATCAGTTATTATATTCATGAATAAATTATAATTTTAAAATATTTTTTAAGAGCGGTCACGGATCACCTGATATTAGAGGCTACCATGTCTACCCAGCAAATTCTTCTCAACATCAACCTCAACCTGCTTTTCAAAGTCCAGGCCGCATGCAAGGATCAACAATAATTCAAGTAAAATATATGAAAAATTAAATTATTAAAAACCCCTTCAAAAATGTCTTCAAATATTTGTATTAGTACAATGGCACATCCATGGTTTGGGATAAGATCTCCCAGAAGAGAGAAAAAATAGTCTATATGAGGGCCAAGGAGGATGTAAATTTTTTACCCTTCGTAACTTTTTTTTTTTTTTAAATTATAGTTAAATAATTTTTGAGATCTAAATATTTGAATCAATTTACCCCTCGATTCGGACTTAGCTATCATAGATATATTTAACATTATATTTTTTTGGTATAAGTCGAGGTTCCGATAGTCTGTGGCAAAGGGTAGCACACCGATGCTCCGGAAAAGCTGGAGGCCCTGGGTTCGATTCTCGGGGGTCATGGAGCCACCGATACAATGATAATTTGAAAATTTTATCAGAATTATTGAATATTTTGGGATTGAAGACCTCCAAAAATTTTTTTCTTGGTGATAGTTAGACGTCCAGGTCACTACTAGTCGGAGAGCTGGCGACGAAAATGGGCAATAGTTTTGTTTTCTGAAGCCTAATATTTTCAGAATAGGTTGCATTTTAGTGGTGAAAAGATACTCTAGAGTCAGCACTTGCAGTACCGGGGCCTTTGGCGGGAATAAGCCGGTAAAGTTGTAATATTTATTAGCATCTTTAAACTGTTTTATGAAAGCTCAAAATTTGTAGACAACGAGCAAATAGAATATTAAAAAAAGTAATAGGAATCTAACAGTCAGATAGAGGGCTTGTGACGTCAGCGCTAGGTCAAACCTGTTAAAAAATATCGTAACCTAGGGTGTTTTCTGAAGGCTGAAACTTTGTAAAATAATAATAAACAAGTGGTTTAGTTTCACATAGCACTTTATTTAACTTGACCACTTGTTTATTATTATTTTGGAAAGCCTTCAGAAAACAACAGTTTAAAGATGCTAATAAATATTACAACTTTACCGGCTTATTCCCGCCAAAGGCCCCGGTACTGGAAGAGCTGACTCTAGACTCTAGAGTCTAGAGTATCTTCCCATTACTAAAATGCAACCTATTCTGAAAATCAAGAGTCGCGGGAGCGACTCGTCGCCGAGCAAGTAAAAAGCAAAAGAAAGCAAAGAAACTCTTAATACTACCATTTAGTTGATATTCCAATAGATGCCAATGGCCCATTGCATTTAGATGGACGAGTCGTCCCTAGACTATATTATCAAGAATGATTTTAAATCCTTAATAAAAGATAGGGACGTGAAAAAATTTTTTTGAGAAACTTTTCTCTTTCTGGGCGAATATCTCAAAAAGTTTTTAAGATATCGGAACCAAATTTTTTTTATATTAAACTAGAATAAATAAGGATTATTTTGAGCACGAATTCAAAAAAAAAATTCCAGTGCCAAAAAGAATGACAGGGGGTCAAAGTTGAGATTTTGCCGATTTCGGAAGGTCAAAGTTAGTCTCTTATTTTCATTCTTTTCTTCAATTTTCAAATTTTTAGACAAAGCTACAGGTTTCCCTGCTGGACCGATTTGGATGAAATTTAAAATACAAATAGATACTATCAAAAACCCGATACCTTTGATATAAAATTTCATTTTGGATCAAAAGTGACTTTTTGAGAGGTATTCAAAATTTCAAATTTGTCCTATCTTTAACATGGCCAAAAGACAATTCTAACTATTTTGCTCACTGATGACGTCATCTATAAACATATCTATTAATATTAGTAATTTTCATCCCTAATGGAATAAAAATTTTTAGGATGGATCCCTTCAGATAGAAATACAATAGATTAACGTGATAAGAAGAAGTGCTACCAACATAGCAAAAATAAAAAACAAAAAATAAAATTTTTTTTTATAAAATTTGGTGAAATCCTATGTTTATCGTTTCGAATGGATACCAAACGATGTATTTACATCCTACCAACATAACAAAAATAAAAATCCTAAAATTTTATAAAATTTGGTGAAATCCTATGTTTATCGTTTCGAATGGATACCAAACGAAGTATTTACATTCCACCAACATAACAAAAATAAAAAACCTAAAATTTTATAAAATTTGGTGAAATCCTATGTTTATCGTTTCGAATGGATACCAAACGAAGTATTTACATTCTACCAACATAACAAAAATAAAAAACCTAAAATTTTATAAAATTTGGTGAAATCCTATGTTTATCGTTTTGAATGGATACCAAACGATGTATTTACATCCTAGCAACATAACAAAAATAAAAATCCTAAAATTTTATAAAATTTAGGGAAATCCTATGTTTATCGTTTCGAATGGATACCAAACGATGTATTTACATCTTACCAACATAACAAAAATAAAAATCCTAAAATTTTATAAAATTTGGTGAAATCCTATGTTTATCATTTTGAATTAATACCAAACGATGTATTTATTTTTTACTGTTTGGAATGCATATTAAAAGATCTATTCATGGGATAACTTAATATTTAATAAGCAAAAATTATAAAATAAAATTTAAATGTAATATTTCACAAAAAGAAGTGAAATCTCAGCCAAAAACATCGGAGATGCAAAAAGGGGCGCCTCGCATTATTTTTGCCCAGCGTCGAGGTGAAATCAAAAAAATGCGCCTCGCTTTTCTGATTTATATAAAAGCGAGGATATATGAAACAAATAAAATTCTGTAGGGGTTTTATTTAAGTGAAAATATTTCCTCGCTTTTATATAAATCAGAAAAGCGAGGCGCATTTTTTTGATTTCACCTCGACGCTGGGCAAAAATAATGCGAGGCGCCCCTTTTTGCATCTCCGATGTTTTTGGCTGAGATATTACCCTTCAGAAAACTTGCCCATTTTTGTCACCAGCTCTCCGACTAAACTGGATCATTTTTTTTTTGTTTAATTAAATAAAAATCAACTTGAATTTATACATAAGCTTAATTGTTTTACAGGAACATTCCGGAACTAACAAAACCGATTCCTTAGGGAACCTCCAGGTACCTGATATGGATCTTTCAGTGGCAAAAATCGGTGCATTGTTCCCTACTGTGAGTGAGACTCACATTCGTACTTTATTGATCAAGTAAGTATTTTTTAATACAAATATTCCTTAATTTTCTATTCATTAATATTTTTTTTATTCGCTAAATTTCCATGCATGTCTTTTTTACATTAAAATATATC
This sequence comes from Euborellia annulipes, assembly GCA_023213315.1. NCBI lineage: Eukaryota > Metazoa > Arthropoda > Insecta > Dermaptera > Anisolabididae > Euborellia > Euborellia annulipes. The sequence continues at coordinate 34,764 of JAKCPI010015614.1, read as the reverse complement.
AAATAATAATAATCAATAAAAAAAATCAAATTACCTTTATTTAAAAAGTGGTGTATATTGGTAAAAATATACCAAAAAATTTAAAATAGAGAAAATGGATCAATAAATTAAAAAAAAAAAAATGTGCAAATGAAGAAATAAAACCAGAGTCAATTCTTTATTTAATCAGCCCACGACTAACGTTTCGGTCACATATCTGGACCATCTTCAGAACTGGGGCTCTGTCGAAAAGTCGTATCTAATTTACTCAAAACGGAAAGAGCCTCGCGTGAACATACGCACTTTTCTCCTATCATTCCTATGAAGTACAGTGAGCGCTGATAGCTAGTGCCTTAAGTATATGGTATACTATATGAAATATGGTGAAATAATTTTAAATTTGAAAAGGTTGAAAAGGTAAAATAAAATCTTCTGTAACAGATTTTAAGTTTTACCTTTCCAGTCATTAAAATTTTTCACTATACACTATATACTTAAAGCTCTAGCTATAGGTGTGGACTTAATTGCTACAATGCTCACTGTACAAGATTAAAGTATGCTTCAAAAGATTTCAAGGACAAAATTAGAATATACATTTTAAAGAGCATCTAAAAAATAATTGATTTATGAATTTTAATCAAAATTGTTGAAGCAAATTTGAGAAAATCGAAAAAAAGTGAAGTACATCAGTAAAGTACTAGTACTTTTTGGCCGATTTTGTTCAAAAGCTTATTTTCACGGTCTAGGGGCAGACAGACCATGTTGAGAAAACCACTTTTTTGTATTCAGGAGACCTCAAAACGTGTATATCCATCAAGGGCAGCAAGCGGCCCTGAGCCTTAGGTATGAAGATAGTCCAAACCTAAGAGCAAAAGTTAGGAGTAGGCTCATTTATTAAAGAAATTTGGCAGGGTCTACTGTTTTTTTTCTTCATTTACACATCTCTATTCTATAACCATACATCTCCTTGATAGAAAAAAAAAACCTTATGATTTAAATAAATAATAATTATTAATTATAATGAAAAATATTGGAATTTTGTATTCGTTAATGGAATCAGAAGAAAGTTAAGGTTTTATTAAAAGGCAAAGGAAATTTATAATTTAAGACATTAATGTTTTGGACAACATTTGACTAGGAACTTATCCCAAATTCATAAAAATCATTAGGTAGGCCTATTTACTTTTAATTTTTGGAATAAATAATATTCTAATTTGAGAACGGTGATCTAAATTGTATATGAGATGAACCAAAATCAATATAAAACACTATTTTTAAGAGAGAGAATAAAAGAATAAAAGAGAACAAAAATTTCTAGATTATAAAATTTTTTCGATTTTTATGTTTAGGCTTTTGTTGGTTAATTCTTCATGCACCACTTGGTTTAATTTTTCACAAGAAACTACCAACCCCATTAATCATTTTTAAAGAAAAAAAAGCATGATCTTAATTCATTGAATATCCCCCTAGTAGTTATTTTCTCTATTGTGTACTCAAATGAGAGATAGCTGCTTGAGCATTGGGACCTAAAACCGTCCGTTTTTAATGCACTCCTTTTTCAAACTGTGGCTCCGAAACCTTTCAAATCAATAATTTTTTAATTTCAATTTTCAAAATCTTCAAATATCGGCGACTTTTCAATGGGTCGTTTTGATAACTTACCTACCCCAACATTAAAATATCCTCCCTATGGGGAAATACATGGTGTTTGTCCTTCAGCTATTTTAATGCTGAAGGACACACACCATGTATTTCCCCATAGGGAGGATATTTTAATGTTGGGGTAGGTAAGTTATCAAAACGACCCATTCATTCATTTAATAACAAATTTAATTCATTCATTATTTTAAATAATTAAATATTGTAATTTTTATTTTAAAAATTGTTCCAGAATTCTTATTCGATTCTTTAAAGCTAGAAGTTGAGGCGGATCTGGACATCCTGAAAACTGAATTACTTTTTACCTGCTTTTATAGCAGCGTTTAAGGTGACGAAAGTTTATAGAAATCCAAGGAAATGGTTTTTATGCGAAGCAATTAGGCCCAATCCGCCTCAGCTTGTGACTAGATTTTTTTTTTAATTTAGTCTTTTAAGTAATTCCAACATAATATAATTATAATTTCTTTTTTAATATCAATTTGCAATTAAAAACATTTTTAAAATTCAAGACACAATTTTGTCAAGTCTCCAGGAATTAAAATAACTATTAAAAAAGATTTTGGATGCCTTTTCCAAAAATGTTTAGACACACATAATTATCCCATACGAGTGTTTCTCAACCTCTTTATACGTGCACTCTATTTTTACTTTCTCTTACCTATGTATATATGTAATATATATATAGAGAGAAAGTATTGGATTCATGTCAAAAATTCGATGTCGAGATTTTGATGGATCTTCACGTTTTGAGGTCCCCTGAATCCAAAAAAGTGGTTTTCGCGACATGGTCTGTCTGTGGGTGGGTGGGTGGGTGGGTGTGTCTGTGTTCAATTTTAAGCATGAAGGAATTGAGCTATGAGGCTGAAATTTTATATTTAAGTTAAACACCCTCCTGGACCGGAAAAATAAGCTTTTAATCAAAATCGGCCAAAGAGTACTAGTACTTTACTGATGTACTTTTTCAGTTTTTTTCGATTTTCTCAAAATTTGCTCCAACGATTTTTTTTTAAATTCAAAAATCAATTATTTTTTAGATGCTCTTTAAAATGTATATTCTCATTTTGCGATTGAAATCTTCTGAAGACCACTTTACTCTTGTATTTCATAGGGAAGGATAGAAGTGGTTGCCATGGTAACAAAATATAAATATTTTCCCATACTTATAAATTTTACATCTGAATTCCAATGTTCCGTACTGTCGGGAACTAAATATATGTCGACACAAAAAATCTGGTGTGACAAGCACAGTACACAACTTTCGATTACCGAAGGTAAGAGAAAGTTGTGTGCTGTGCGCCAGTCACACCAGATTTTTTAAATACAAGATTTAATAAAAATTGCCTATCCTGAAGGATGTTTTTTCTCTGTAAACTTTTTATTCAGCCAAAGTTTTTTTCTTATTCTATCACAATTTGTTTTTAATTTCGGAGCCCCTTAGTCTAGAAATTTGTTTTACAGTTTTCTTTTAATAAAAAACCCTTCGAATTACTTATTTATATATTTTTATCCAACTTTTACCAAAGCGGAGTAAAAAAAATATTCCAAGACATACCAGGTATGCATCCAAAATTATTTCTTTTATTGTGCCGTTCCATGCTGACGTTTCGGCCACTGGTTTAGGCCATCTTCAGAACTAAAATATTTCCATACATATAATTATCACATGTTATTATTGTCATATTATAATATCCTGTATTCATATAGAGTACATACCCGGAGGCGAGAATAATAAAATTTCAGCGACACATTCGCATGAACGGAGTGCTCATAAGAACAAAGAAAAAAATGATGTTATTGAATACTGGCTCATTAGTAATTTGCATATTAGCGCGCCATTCATTCGAATGTGTGTCGCTGAAATTTTAATTTTAATTTATTTTCGCCTCCGGGTATATACTCTATATTAATACTGTATATTATAGATTATATTTTTATATTGTATAAAAGGTGCAATATTAACATGTGATAATTATATGCACGAAAATATTTTAGCCTAGACCAGTGTCCGAAACGTCAGCTTGGAACAGCACAATAAAAGAAATAATTTTGGCTGCATATGGAATTTCTTTTGATTCCGCCTTATTAATACTTCCATTCACAAAGACATACCTCACCAACTTTTTTACCAGCAAAATTTATTTATTTATTTTTATTTTTTTTTTTTTTTTTGAGTGTTTGCAGCTCACAGCTTCCTCTGTTTTCAATTCATGTTTTTCTTCCTCCCTTTAGGTACTTTAATGTAAAGAACGACCCCACATAGGTTGAGAAACACTGTCCTATCTTCTTTCAAAATTGTTTTCTAATTTAGACAAGATAGATAGTAGAGCAAATAATTTAAAGCAGTGTAATATATTTTTCCTCCTGAATGAAATTAAAATGATATTGAAAGCTATAATAGATTCATGTTCATTGTTAAATGTTTTTTATTTATTGAAAAAGATCGTTTGTTTGCGCAATGGCCATGCATCATAACGAAGCACCTGGGATAGATGAAAGAAAGTGAAACTCATAAAACATATTGAAATTTTAGATTAACTATTTTCGACAAGTACATAAATGTATTTACCTGGTAGATTGAAAATTTATTAACACAAGGAGAGTGAATCTTATATATGATGCGGAAAGTGAAAAGAGATATCTTGTCGGAAATTTCACAAATTGAGTTATTAATTGTAGAGATTTATTGTAGAGGATAATTTCCTGAACATTTTAAGAACAAAACCACTATGACATCTCAAAAACTAAAAAAGTTACAGCCTTTCAAAGGTATAGATAAAAAACTTGATTTTGAGAAAAACATTTAAACACAATGAAAAAATATTTATTTACTTCAGTATATTTAAGGTTACTAAATCGATTTTTTGTAGTATTTATCGAATTCTCATCGCTAAAATTTACGAATAAACCTGTTAAGGAAATATTGAAGAATCGTATTCAACCGAAACCCAAAAATCGATATTTTTGACCTAATTCTACTAAAATGTCGGTACCGATAATTTTTCATCGCCGATAAGAGGTCCCTTTTGACTTTCAGCATCACATATTTATGACTTGTTCCAATAGCAATTTCCAACAGTTTGAAACAATTAGATATCTGAACAGAACATTCAACGCATGTGCTATACATGTGTATTTGGAATCATTAATAATGGTCTGTGCATAAGTCTTACGGTTTCAAACAGTTGGAAATTGCTCTGGGTCCTTATGAAAAAATACTTTATTATTATTATTTAAATATGGTAGGTGTAAATTTTTGACTAGCAAGCTACAAGGGGGGTGGGTATGAAAAGCAGAAGGTTTAGTTTAATTGAAAGTGCACATCCCAACCTGCGAAGGTACCATCAACGTGAGGCGGTGGTCGTGAGTGCACTGCAGGTTGAGAAGCATCCTCTCTCAACTCCGGGGCCGGTTGTGGCTGCTCGGCCTTTCCATTCGACCGCCCTGAATGTCTGCCAGGCTTTGCAGATGACTCCCCCCGGCACCGGGCGCCCCATTCTTCACCCAAGATGAAATTGAGGTGCTTGCTTGGACCCCGCTCGTGCCCTCCAGCTCTCTTATCAGATTCCTGCTCGATGTCGTTTCTCTTTAGATGATTGACTTAGCTTCGTGTCGTTTCGTTATGTGCTTGAGTGTATGTATGCACCAGAGATATATCTTCTGTTATGTGATTATTTAATTTCTATATTTATATATTATATTCGATGGTGTGTGGTGATTTGCAACAAGGTTGTCAAAACTCATCTTATTTATTAATTAATATCTGTGTTTATTAAATTTTAAATCAAATAAATTTTTTTTTGTTTTAGAAGGGAAAGACAGTGGTTTGGCGTTTTCATTTATCTCATGTAATTAAGGACATTAAAGGAACGGAGAAACAATTTTCTCGAACGACAATATTTCTCAGTCAAATGAACTTTAATTTATTATTTTTGATGAAATTTGCAGTTTAAAAAATTTTTTAAACAAGATCTCAATATTTAGCAGATAAATAAGCAGCTATGATTATTTCTTTATTGCATTCGAACCCACAGCGACGTCTCGATCGACCATCTTCATGGCTCTAATGAAGTACACAAAGACATAACATCAAAAGGTTATATAAAAATAAATTAAGATAGAAATTTACAGTAGTCACCTAGCGTTCAGTCATTATAAACCCTCTTATGTTCTTTGATAGATATTTTATATTTATTTAATTTTATAAAATGTCTATCAAAGAACATAAGATGGTTTCTATTGACTGAACCATAGATAACTACTGTAATCTATCTTAATGTCTTGAATTTATTTTTATATAACCTTTTGATGTTATGTCTTTGTGTACTCCATTATAGCCATGAAGAGCCTAAGCGACTTAGTCGACCGAAGCGTCGCCGTGGAACCCACATTCGAACCGAATGCAATAAAGAAATAATCATAGCTGCTTAACCTTTTATTTATCCTGCTACATATTGATTCAGATATTCACCTCGCTTACAGATCTAAATATTAATACCATTTGTAAAATTAAGTGCTTTAAGTAATACTTTTTAATTTTATATTTAAAAAATTACTTCTTTTCTTTAGTTTAATATTTTATTGGTTGCAAAATTTTAAAATTAGGAAAATATTCCAAGCGGGTTTTGTGATCCATTGAAAACATCCAATCTGCGCAAAACAATTTTAAATTACTGTAGGCTCTTTATGTATCCAAATTCAGTATATTAGCCCTTAGAAATGTTTATGAGACAATCCAGCTTCAATCACGATTTACCATAACTAGAGTGACGCATACACCTTGTTCTTAAGATCCACCATCATTGATTATATTCGATATTTAAACTATGTTATATAGTTGTTAGTTAATTTAGTTGTAAACTTGGTTGTTATAATAAATAAATAAATATTTTTGTTGAAAACCCTCTTAAAATCTAAAAATCATTTTCCAATAAGTTTTCATTTATTCTGCATGTTTCTGCACTAATTTAGAAATTAATTTAGATAGGTAGAGAAATTAAAACAAAATATTTTAAATGAACATCTTTAAATGTTATGAAAATTAATAGATTTAAAAATAAAGTATTTTAGCATACTATAATAGCCACTTAATTATTCTAACAAATACTTAATTTATAGTAATGATAAAGACGATGCTTATGAAAAATACTTTTTCGTAGGTAATTATTGTGAAAGAGTAAAATTTAACCAGTCCAACAGCTCTTCACTATCAATAGTAATATTTCATATTTTAAAAAGTCATGTTTTTCCTCCCAAAATTTTGTATTTTTTGAGACTGCTCAAACCTTGGTGCTCTGGATAGGTTTCCCCAATTATGACTATAATAAACCTTAAGTTTTTGGAATGTAGATATTTTTGTCAACAAAAGATGGCAAATCGTTCACTTATTCATACCATCAGCTATTCATATAATAATAGATAGCATAATACAGCATGTATTCTAGATATACCATCTATTGCAATAGTATTGAGCCCGGTAGTTAGGCAACCCAAATGGCAGCTTGTTTGTGTGAGAAATAACTTTTTCAAAGTAGACGAATCAGTGACGTCATTTCAACTTTTTCTTGGAGTTCCCCTCTTATTTTTTCTTAAAATAGGTACTCAAATTTGGCCAAAAGATATTTAATTTAATTAATTGTTTAATTTTGTACAGTTTATATACTCGTATATAAATTTTGAAATATTTTATTTAAGAATAATATAAAATTTAAAAAACAGAGCCCTTGAGGGACCTCACCGGGCAAATGCCCTCCCCCCCCCCCAAATGACGCATCTGGGCCGAACAACCCTTTTTTATCAATAACAAAAGAATAAACATACAAATTTACCTTTTTAATATAAATTTCAAGATACCCAAGATTCGATCGAAATAAAAGTTATCTCAATGTTTTAATCAGAAAAGAAGTTTAGTGAGCTTGTGCCATTTGGGCTGCCTAACTACAGGGCTTTAGTCTCAATAATATTGAAATAGATGGTGTACATATGTTATTGTTTAAAGTCTATATGGCTCAAAATGCCAAAAAGACTCTGCTGAGATTCGAATATTAGATTGAAATTTTTAAAATAATTTGATTTAAATCTTTATTTTGTTAAAAAACAAATAAAAAATTAAATATTTTCATAGGGATCTATCTATTAAAGAGCACCTTAAAAAACATTCATTTTTTTTTCTTTAATTGTATACTTTATTAACTTTTTTTGCAGGATAATTACATATACCACTCTCTAGCGTCCCCTTAGTGACTTGATACTAATAATTAAAGGGATTTCCGTTCTATGTATGAGTTAATTAATTAATTCTAATTTCTATAGATTTTAGATTGGATAAATGAACCCTATCTCTAATTAAAAATATTAACTGATTTTATATTTTAAAGAGTATTTAATTATTTTACTTACTAATTTCTTCTTGTTTTTCCTAAACAATTATTAAAATCTACTCACAATGAGACTTCTACTTCCCTTTTCGACCCCTTCCCTCCCTAAATACTCCAAAAGGTCTCTTTAATTCCCAAAGTAATCGGCCCTATAATAATAACGTTCATTTTTAAACCCTAATTTTTTTCCTATTTATTCCTATTAGGCCTATAAAATATTAGTAATATAGGCTATTAAATACTCCTTTTCATTTATTTCTTGTATTCATTGGGGGATTTGCGAAGTTCTTAAATGAGAGATTTTATTTAATTATCTATGTTTGAAGGAATATATATAGACTAATACTCTTATTGTTTTACTGTTTTTGTTTTAAATGCATATTATAGTAAAAAGTATTATTTTTTAAAAGATAGGAAAGTTCACTAATTAAAATAACGTGTGTTTTCAGGTACCTGAAGAGCGTATTTCCTAAAGCCGAAGAGACGGTATTATTGGACATACTGAGCAGTTCCGATGACAATGTGCAGAAGGCAACTGAACAGTTATTGAGCATGGGATTTGAGAAAAGAGACACCCCACCTCCACGTCTTACACTCAGTAAACGCGAAGAGGAGCAACGTATCCGAAAATCCCTTGGCACTCAAAATGCCTCACAGCAAGCACCGGCACCACCACCTCGAGTTAAGACCCAGGATGAAAAAGACAATAGTACGTTGATGAAATGATTAAGTAGCTTTAAGGCTCTTCAGGATGCAAACTGTTCGCATGTTTTTGCCTATAAGATGGCGTTAGGAGTCTTAAAAAAAAATTTAGCCAAAAAGCACAACTATCACTAAAATTTGCCAACAGATGGCAGGATGGTAGGGCTATATTTAATCTCATGTGTTTATTTGATCTTTTAATAATGAATAGTTTATAAATATTATTATATATTATATATCATTTATAACAGTATATAAATATAGGCTTATAAGTGATCTGATAATGCCTGCTGTTAGACTAGCCTGCCATCTTTTGCAAGAGTGCTCTACTATTTGGCCTTTAAGTTTTAAATAAATACCAAATTTATTTTTTACATATAGAAGGAACCGGAGAATAAAACCAGCAGCTAGTGGACGCCTCTCACTTCAATTTAATTTGTAAATATTTAACATATTGGTTGACACGGGCCCTCCGAAAAATCATGTAAGTTTAAAAATGAAATGTAAAGTCTATTGTATGTATGATTTATTAATATTTTTTGTGGCTTATTTCCATGTAGTTTTTTTGTACTGATGATGACCAGGCGTGATGCCGGTTGAAATATTTACAAATTAAATTGAAGTGAGAGGCGTCCACTAGCTGCTGGTTTTATTCTCCGGTTCCTTCTATATGTATATGATCCAGCAAAAGTTCTAATCGTAATTTATTTTTTACTTTGTCACTATTTCATTTAATTATTATAGGTTGGATATTAATCATTTTTATATTTTTAGATTAAAAAAAATTACTTTTTTCATAATAGAGTTTTTTTTGCATTTTCTATAAATATAAAAAAAAAATATTTTTTAATTAATCGTAATTTAAAAAAAAAAAAAAGAAGCATTCTATTATGTAAAATGCTGACGAATTTAAATCATTAAAAAAACCGCATAAAAAATACGTTAAAAAGCCTCATTAGTTTCTGACTAAAGATTCAATGTGTCCTCCTGAAGCCCCTTAAGTAATAATGTTTATCTCGTCTTGATTAATAAATTATTTTTCTACAACCATATATATAATTTTTCTGATCATAATGCAATGCTTTTATCTCTCAAATTTCCCTTGGTAGCTAGAAGTATACAACTTCCATCGGTTTAATTAAGGAAATAGTAATAATTCCATGTTATTAATTAAAGACAATAATTGAACAAATATGACTATCGACGAGAGATAAAGAGCCAATTATCGCATGTGTCTAATTAGCGAGGGTGGACGATGAGCAGAGGGTAGCATGATGGTTGTCACCTGTGTTTTTTCATGTATGTGGGTACAGTGAGGAGCAGACTACAGACACGCTATAAGGATATCGCAGATCGGCTGGTTATTTTCGCCCTTGAATCGGTGGATTTTGATGAAGAACGTGCTGCCACCATTCTCGAGATGATGAAACGCGAGGAACAACAGGCGCCACGGTCACGCCTTGCAGCCGCTGCTGGTGCCGTCGTTGCTGTCGCTAGAGAGAGGTATTGCGTGTTCTGCCACCCTCACTACTTTTCTTATCAATATATATCTCCTCTTTGAAATTAATTTCATTGGAAATAGCAAATAACAATTAATTGTCACTAATTATATATCTCTCTATATTTCAATTACAGAGATGGCTAGTCAGAAAGAGTTTCTTTTTTATTCTAAAATTCGAACATAATATTATTTTTAGATTGGAGAATAGTTGTGGCAGTAGACGGTGATGAAGTAAAAAGAAATAACAAAACCTCTGCAGTTCACTTTATATTAATTAAATTAACTTCCTCACAGCGACGTTTCGGCTTCAGCTCTATGCCATCCTGCATTAGAAATTTACTTATATGTTTTTTTAACAATTTATGTAGCTCTTAAGATGAACTAGACTTGGATCCGAAACTGAGAGAGTTAATTTAAATTGAATAATATTGGATGCCCAATATTTCTATTGACTTCATCCATGTGTTTACTGCCACAGCCCTTCATCAATCTAAAAATTAATATTATGTTCAAAATTTTCTCACGAACCCATCATTCATCTTTTTTTAAGATGAGAGCTCGAGAAATAGAAAACCTGCAGATTATCAGAAACCGCCTTATATTATTTGATTCAAATATTTTGACCAGCCTAACCATCCTCACTGCATGATATAACTCATTGGTGGCCCTCGGGGCTTGGTGTAGGGGTTAGCGTGCTAACCTCGTATACCAAACATCGCGGGTTCGGACCCCAGGCAGTCCGATGATTTTATTTAAGCCATTTGGATACCAAATGGCTTAAATAAGAATGAATGCCTGGACCCCAATAAATATATTTATATAATAACGGTTATCGTAAAAAGTCTTATATGGCCTAAGTTGTCGAGAAGACTGTGTGAATGTGAGCGTGAATGGGAAAAAACGTGAATGTTTTTTTTATAAAAAAAAAAAAAAAAAAAAAAAAAAACTCATTGGTGGCCTTTCCTCTGATGATAAAAAAAATTTCATGAAGAGTCAAAAGAAATACGAGCTTCCTTCATATGTTCTTTTATCACCAGACGAAGAAGGATGAATTATCAATAATATATGCACTGAAGAAAGCCCGGCATCAGGTTGGTTGAAATATTTTCAAAATACGAAATAAGGAGGTTCCTGAAAACCTCTAGGTTTTCTTTCTCGCTTCGTAGGCTCCCACCACTGAAATCTAATCTCATGTTATTCTTGCTCACTGTTTGGAAATTTTAAATTTCTACTGTTTACTTACTAACTCTAACTCTACTTCCTTTTATTCTGGCCATGAAAATATTAAGAAAATTAATTGCATAAACAATTTATAGCTCTTATTAATAAGAGGGTAAAAATGAGAAATGCAGCTAAGGTTATTTCTTTATTTGGTTAATTCACACAGCTGACGTTTCGGTTCCGTGTTTGAACCATCTTCAGAGCTGGCGAAAAAGTCATTATGGACTATCGATATAAATTTTTTTTCAAATCGGACAATATCTTCTGTGAGAATTTTTACCTCAAAGTTTCGAAATTTCGACTGAAAATCCCAAAATTGTCATCAAGTTTAGTTGAGTTATAAAGCGACCATATTTCTGGATAATGAGATGTCACTTGCGATGAAAACTGACATTCTTGCCTCAAAATGCCAGTTATGTGCCCCTGGAAGGGCCAGAGATTCCTCCTCTGGGCGCTTAATTGTATTGAATTTGCCCTGTTTTTGGTCTTATAGGAGGCATCTGTAATGTCCATGTGGGTGGGCCACTTTTGCCGGGTATTACATTTCGCTCCGAAAAAATGACAAAACGACCCACCCTAGTAGACACTCGCCTCAATTTCATCCAAGCCACAAAATTTTATTTCAATTGAATTGGCTTCCATTCAAATGAGTCTAAATGGCCTTAGGTACTGAAAAAGATCTTAAAAAATTAATCAAAATTGATTATAGAGATATTAAGAACGTATTTTTATAATTTAACTATTAATATTTCAAATCTTGTAATAATAAAATTTAATATATTCTTTTTTTAGAAATCAACTTTTTTTTCTTTTTGAAAATAGTGTGTTAATCTAATAAAAATTAAAAGAATAATGATACATTTGTATGCATTGTATAAAATACACCATAAAGAAGTTGGCTTTTTCATAAATATTAAAATAAATGCTACCTAAATTGGAATTTTATTCATTAAGCCTTAAGGCTTTAAATTAAAAAAAATTGATCAAAAATTATAAAATTGAGATAGGGAAAAAAAATAATATCTACTAAAGAATGTTTTCGACTATGTTCTAAAATTGAATAATGTTTTTTAATGAGATTTTATGTAGAAGTCTTTTTATTTTGTAATTATAAAAAAGAAAAAAAAATACTAAGGGAAGCCATTAAACGTGATTTGATGTGATATGTTTTGCAAGTAAGCAGAGTGCGGCTGCGGTGAATAAAATGGAAAGCGAGGGCGGCGGCAACATCAACAGTAGCAACAACAGCGGTGGCCACGATAGCAATGGCAAAAGCAACGATGGAGAAGCCCCTAAACAACTGAAGGACGAAACGTCTAAGATGAAGCCACAGACTACAGAGAAGGCGCCATCCACGACTAAGTCCGACAAGTGTGTCAGCGGGGATAAAAACAACCATCGAAGATCCAAAGCCAATAAACCTGTCGAGAAGTAAGCATTCAGAGACTAAATTAATTACTCGAGTTTTATTCGTTCATTATTCAACAAATTTTGTCAGCATCATTCTATCACTTTTATCTCATTCCAATTTTAAGAAAATGTTGAATAAATAAAAAAATAATTATAAGAAAAAAAAAATATTTAATAAGATATCAAGCAGGAGATGGGATAGACCAGGGGTCGGCAACCTATTTTAAACAATCTAACCAAAAGACGCGACAGACCTTTAAAAAACATATTTTTACTAAATAGAAAGTTTTAAAAATTAAAATATATTAACTAGGTAGAAAAAAAAATGTTTAATAAATATATATTTTAGACTGAAGGGCCAACTAATTTGGATAAAAGAGCCGCGTGTTGTCGGCCTTAGGATAGAGTAAGGTAGATAGAATATAGAGCAAAGATCCGCGCGGGCCAAAAGCCCGAACCCTCATTTTTAAACAACCGCTAGACTTGGCGTTGTTCTAAACAACTTTGTTAGGTTGGTAACAACAAGAACAGTTGACGCTTCGAAATTCAATAGCGGGTTGGAAGCCGATTGTTAACAATGAGCCAAGTTTTGTTTTTTTCACATTCCATCTAATATTGGAATATATAGGCCTATGTAATGGAAATTTTCATGGTTGCAACATGTACCAGTATGCACTTTTTTAACTACTTAATGTCTTTTATTGCAAGCTGATACCTCTAAATAAATATTTTAAAACCATTTTCTTGTCTAAGTAAACAGTAAAAATTTTTTGTTACACTTCGATGAAAATAGTTAAATGGGGCAAATGTCCGCAATGGATCTCCAATGGTACCAATGTCACCCAATGATACTCGAGTTGCTAATACCCCTACCTAGTAATTTTTCGGATTAATAAGCCTAGGAGAACGAGCAGCTTTTTACCCTGGTTCGAGACGGTTGTTCACTGCAGAGCCAATCTCCCGTAGGTGCAAACGATCGCCCCGCTAGTGCAGATCTTTATCTTACTCGGTAGGGCAAAGGTCCGCAAATGGAAATTTTTGTTTAGGTACCTCTGCTACTCTTATGTTACTGATTTGGAAACCTATATAATTATGTAAGATGTTCAAGATATCAGGCTTTCAGGGAATGTTCCAATCTTTATTGTATCTTTCATAGGAAGGTCAAAAAAAAATCCAAAAAAAAACTGCGGATCTTTGCCCCTCCTTATTCTACACTTCTGAGTTTGTACTGTGAGTGCCAAAGTTAAATCCCACCATGTCTTTTTTTACAAGTGATTATTTCATTATTTTTTTTAATATGAAAAATTTTAAATAGAAAATTCGATGGTCCAAATCTTAAAGATTTTCCACAATAAATTCCATCATCTTTTAGTAAAAGAATTTGATTTTCTTTTTAACTGTGGTTTATTTGTAAAAATTACAACGTTTCGGCCACTTATTCTGTGGCCTTCTTCAGGTACAATTCAGCTAAGATTATAAAGGTTGTTACATCTGTGACAATCTCAACTAATTCAATTGAGATGAAAAAATCGATTAAGAACTTTTGTTTGTTAAACAAATTAATAAAAAATAAATTTTCTTTCAGAGTATCCAGAGGGACGAGTACTTCAGAGGATAAGGCTGAATATCGATCGTCGTATTTGAGCAAGGCTATGGGACCCGATAGAGCAGCTCCTCGAGGACCTAACGACCAGTTACTCTTGTAAGTTTCGTCATTCTTTTTAACTCAAACTCCCATATTTATTAAATTACAAAAAAGGATAATTTCTTCTTCGCTCTTAAACATTGAAGTACTAAAGAATATCTAACCTTTGCTCGTATAGCCTTGGGTCCTTATTAAATGGCAAGAAATATTTTACACAACCCCCCCCCTGAAAAAAGGTTTTTTTAAACCCCTTTTTCCCCAGGGGGTTTTAGGGTACGACCCATTGGGCCATTTGACTTTTTGATGAGTTTTATTGACACACTTCAGCCCTGACCGAAACGTCGGTTTGAAGTGCCTAATAAACGAAATAAATATATTTTAACAATAGCAGGAGATGTCAGCCAGAAAAGAGTGTCTCTAAATCAATGAAACTCACAAAGATTCGCGACGTTTCGGTCCAAATTTATTCGACCATCATCAGGCAATCAGACTACAATAGATTTTTGGGTTTTGTTCAAAATTAACTTTATTAACAATTTAAAAAATTACAATCGATGTTATTTTTATTAATTACCGTTGTCATATGTAAATGAATATAAATATATTTATTCATATGTTGATCCATCTGAAAATTTATGGCCTTTTGTCCAGCCAATATCTATTGCAGCCTGATTGCCTGCTGATGGTCGAATAAATTTGAACCGAAACGTCGCGAATTGCGAGTTTCATTGATTTAGTCACTCTTTCCTGGCTGCCACCTCCTGCCTTTGTTCAAATATACCAATTCCAGGGCTTTTTTAGAGAGTTTTCTCTGTAGCCCCAATTCATTTATTTTATTGTATTTTATCTATTCTGAAAATAAATAAATCACAGCCACTTCCACACTCGAGAAATACGAAATAAATATATTCGCATCCTTATTACAAGATCTACTCAGATATCCATCTTACTAAAGTAATACTAAAGACGTTCATTCAATTTATAACCCACCTACCAAACACAACACCTCCCCGACCATTTTTTCTCTTTTTCCAACGTGATCCGATCTGATTATTCAAAGATCAGAGTAGGCGATTCGGAAAGAAAACCGAACGTTTTTGGGTCTAGTGATGTTGATGTAACCCCATTTTTACCAATATTTAATTACTTGAGGCTATTTTTATTTCTAATAATTATTTTTTAATAAAAAATTTAATTCAATTTTATATTTTGCTAATGTACTCGTGTATGACCCTGATGGTTAGAGATAGAGTTTTTTGACACGTGCACCAAGTTCAATAACATTAGCTTATAGAGATGATCTATGATGTGATAATATCCTTTATTTCAATTTTAGATTAAAATCGAAGCAATTATATAATCAATGAGAATGACTGCGTGTTCTTGATAAACAAGTTAAAGTTGAGTTGTCATTCAATGGCGGCAACTTATTCTATTTAAAGTTTACTTGTTTCATTCAATACTTTCATTTTAATTGAATTATTTATTAGGATTCTTTTCGAATTTGTATTATTTATTTATAATCAAAAAATAATTATTTAAAAAGGAATAAGTTTTTGAAAGAGAATTTTTATTAAAAAAAAAAAAAAAACTCCTCCCTATTTTATTACTAAACAAAATGTAATCTCTTTCTTTTTTAAATTATTTATCCACCATTAATTATCTTCTTTTTCATAAATGATAAATATTTAATAAAAATAAATAAATAAACTATTGACAAAACGTCAAAGGGAATGAAATACTCTTTTTTTTTTATTTATCTAATATTATTAATATATGAATATATACAGTATTCGCCATTTTAGTATTTGGCTATTGAAGACTTTTGAATTTTTAAAATGACCCCGTGACTTTTCAATCTTTTTGTTAAAGAAAGAAAAAAGAATAAAATATTAATATATATATTGATTTCTCTTTTGAATAAAAAAGTTTAAGCTTTGATAAAAAAAGAATCGTTCTTATTCATTTTAGTTTTCTTAATTTAAAGAAATAAGTCAAATGTCAGAATTAATTTCGCTAATTGATTTTTTTTTTAATTCTCTATATCAATAAGGATTTTTTAAGAAATTTCAAGGAAAAAGAGTATGCTTGATTTATAAACTTTCCAGTAGAGCTTCATTTGAACTTAGCTAGGGTTCAGTCAACAGAAAACCAACCCTCTTATGTTCTTAGACAGATTTCATAAAATTCATTAGGATTTATCAGATATAATGCATTCAGCGCCAAAGTCAATGATTAAATATTTTTAAGGGAGGCATGGTAACATAAAGTTTGGAAACCACTGCCTCAGATTGATAAGAATGTGAAAAATTATTTGGACCAATTTATTTTATAATGTCTATTGCAATATTATTGAGAATAAATAAAGCCCGGTAGTTAGGCAGCCCAAATGGCAGTTTGTCTGCGTAATAAATACCTTTTTCAATTCCGATAATAGACCGAACGACGATTTTTATAAGAATTGCATTCATGGAATGCTTAGCTATTTTGTCATATTGGATGGGAGAAAAAATGGGATTAATAAAAAAGTTGGAATTCAATTAATTTGAGTTCAAATTTATTTGATATAAACAGGAGGCTATGCTATATATTGTTCAAAAGGGATGGTCTATGGCAGTAGCGTAACGTACAGTGAGGGACAATATTAAGTCCCACCCATGCGTTTTCTACTTGTGATTATTTCATTGTTTTAAAAAAAATATTATATATTTTTTAATGGAATCAGGGCTCCGACAAAAACGGAAAAATTTATTGAAAATTTCTCTTTGAGAAGGCCTGCTAGGGACACGGAAAAAGTATCGATACTTACTAGTATCGATACTTTTGATCCGATACTAGTACTTTTTTTACTCGATAATTTTTTTCGATACTTTTACTCATATGAGTACTTGATTGCCGGTATCGAATGAAAAGTACTCATTCAAAAAAATTTTTTTAAGTCTTTTCGGCATCTTAGGCCATATAGACTTGAAACTTTTCACAAAATAAAATAAATAAGAATTTAAATAAGAGCCGTTTTAGCTGGGGGGGGGGCTTCAAACAATTTTGTCTACAAAATAAGAATTTACATTTTAAAGAACATCTAAAATGTAATTGATTTTTAGACAAAATCGTTAAAGCCAATTGTGAGAAAAATAAAAAAAAATTGAAAAAATACATCAGTAAAGTACTAGTACTATTTGGTCGATTGGGATGAAATTCCTGCCCATTCTTGAGACATGAATACTTAGCTTAAGTACAAAATTTGAGTATCGAGAGTTCGTTCCTTATTGACTTATTTTATTTTATTCAAATTTTTTTTTGATATTTCAGTTGAAATTCATTCAAATAATTGTGAAAATGACGTAAATTCAAGCTAAAGGGAATCGCCTCCTTTTAATGGCAATTTCAAGAAAAGCAATAAAACAGGCATTTAAAAGCAATAAAATCTCTTTCAGAGAAATTTACATAAACATTATGTTTTGATATTTTAACTGGAATCGATCTTCTTGAAATTTAAGATTTTTTCACAATAAATTAAATTAATTTCAAGTGAAATATAAAAAAATGTGGGTAATGGGAATTACTCAAAAACGAAAAAAACTCTCGATACTCAAATTTTATACTTAAGCCAAGTACCTACGTCGCAAGTATTTCAAGAAATTTCAATCACATCAGCCAAAGGGTACTAGTATTTTACTAATGTATTTTTTCAGCTTTTTCGATTTCTCAAAATTCGCTCTAACCATTTTGATTAAAATTCAAAAAAAATCAATTATTTTTTAGTTACTCTTTAAAAAGTAGCCTATATCAATAAAACTTTAGGTGAAGATAGTTTAAGTGGGGGGGGGGGGGGGCCCCCCCCCCCCCCCCAAAACACAAAAATATATATAAAAATATAAAAATAAAACAAAAACAATTTTTTTTGTGGAAGAAAAAAATTTTTTTGTTTAAAAAAAAAAAAATTTTAAAAAAATTTTTTTAAAAAAAAAATTTTTTTTTTTAAAAAAAAATTTTTCCAGAAAGAATTTTTTCCCCCCCCCCCCCTCAAAAAATTTCTATATACGCTCCTGGTTTAAGTACACTTTACGCTGCGATTCAACCCAGGAAGGGGGGGGGGGGATTGATCCTCCAGGAAGCCCTGGCAGTCATTACTCTGAGGAAGGGGGCATATATCGCACTGGTCTTCCGGTGTAATACTCATACTTAAAAAAGTACTCGATACTTACTGGTATCGATACTTTTCTTCCGATACTTTATTGGTATCGATGCTTTCCTATCGATACGATACCAAGTACAAGTATCGATACTTTATTTTCGATACTACATCCATAGGCCCGGGACCCTCAGTGCTCCTGTAAAAACGGAAAAAAAATAATGAAAATTTCTCTTTGAGAGAGCCCGGGGCCCTCATGGTTCAGGAATATACTGTATTTAAAATTTTTTTTTTTGAAAGGTCTAATAATGGGGCCCAAAATAAAGGTTGCGGGGGGCCCAGCTAAAAAACTGGTTTATGGCCCATCATAAAATACCCTCAGAACCCTAAATTCACATAGACACTGTATATATAGTGGTGAGTCAATTTGGCTGCCTAACTAGTAGGCGTTTTTCATATTTTCAAGATTTCCTATATAATTATTATTGATTCTATCGAACATCAGAACCCAAAAAGTAAAATTTATGGTGGGGGAGGAGGGTCCGCTAAAAATTTCTGGCGAAGGAGACAACAAAACCCTGCTAACAACTCCCGAAAAGTTGAAAGCACCATTACGATAGATAAAAATAAAAGAATCTCATTTATGTGTAAATTATTCACAATAAATTAAATTAAAAAAATATAGGGTAAGAGAAAGTAAAAGAAGGTTACCAATGAATCAAACATAAAATATTGAATCATCAGTTGTAAATATGTAAATATCTTAATCGACAAAGCTAAATTTGGTTTTTAGGTATCATTGTCATCTAATCTTTTATTAAAGAATCGATAAATAAATATATTAAAACGTATTTAATTATTTAATTTAGAGTTTTTAACAACAAAAATTATCCTCTTATAATGAACGCTAAGGTGCGTGAGCTGAGTTTTCCCAAAGGGGGCAGGATTGAGCGATCCCCTCCCCCTCTGACCTTTTTTACATAAGAATAATAAATAAGTAATTACAGGGGATAATTATAAATGAAAATTTCTAATTTTTCAAAAAAATAAAATTAAAAATCTCTTTTTCTTTTGTATCAAATTTACTTATATAAAATATTATTAGGATCTCCTAAAATATTGTAATACCCAGACAGCTTGGAATATTGCGCTGCAATCTTGTCATTATTATGCAAGATTTGCAATATTGCTGCTCCCAGCTGTCTGGGTATTCCTGCAAGTTTCAAAGAAGCGGACATTGGAATATTGCAGCAATATTGCAATTCTTGCACAATAATGACAATATTACAGCGCAATATTCCAAGCTGTCTGGGTACATTGCAGGCGAGAGTGGTTTCTAATATTGTTATAAAGAAATGGGGTGAGGGTTTGTAACTTAAAATCTTTCACTTGGATTGGATAAATATATTTATTTATATTCCCCGCTCTCCCGACCCTAGGTTGGGAATAAAGAAAATCGTTTTTTATTTGATAACATTATTAATACCTTATATAATAGATGAACAACCTACGGTTAAATTTCCTCAAGTTTATATATTATTTACACTTAGAAGCTTGGTGTTAAATATTTAAATTAAACTATTTATTTATTTAAATTACCTTCTACTCTTCCTAAAGAGAAATGTTACCTCTTTAAGCTTTCACTAAGCAGAATATCTTTGCTTATTCAATAAAGAGTAAACTCTAATAATTTTTCCTCCTATGAATACTCATCGCCCCCACTTATTTAATGCCCCCCTGAAAACCCAAATCGCCCACTTGGGGGCGATCGCCCCAGGTTGGGAACCACTTTTCTAGATTATGTCAAATTGATATTTTCTAATTTGTAGGGAAAACTCCTATCTTGTTATTGTTAGTAAATATATACATCTGAAAAGTAATTTATTTAAATAATCCTATTTTAATATCTCACTTAATTAGGTCATTGACTTCAAGTCGATCTTATTCATATATATTCAATTCAAATATATTCTAGAAACGATATTAAAAAATTCAAATAGCTTTTCTATTGATTTCTTAAGCATCTAGTTATTAAAACTATTCTTTTAAACTAGTTTCCAAGTCGTGATTTAATATAGATTACTCAAATGCATAATTCATAATTTTCTTAGTCTTTGAAAACAACTAGAAATAAATTTCGTTAGGTAAAAGGCTTTTGCCTCCGTCGCCAAAGCGAGCAGAGGGCGCAAATCCAATCAAACAAAATTATACATTGTTTTTAATCATCAATCTTATTTTCTTAATTTATTCTCTCATTTGTTTCTATTATTTTAAACCTATTCAAGATCATTTGGTTATTTTAAATATTGTTTTAATGCCAAAATATACGCTCGTAATAAATTGTGATTCATAAAAACTTTCCACTTTTATTTCAAGGACTTGTAATATTTTAAGGTCCGCGTTTCCCAAACTTGGTCCCGTAGAAATATACGATCCGAATAAGCAATTCATATATTAAAATAATTTCTACCGCATTATTGTATTATAAATGAAATTATTTATACTTACATGTGTTAATATTAATAATAATAATAGTAAATTTTTATATCAACTGATTCAGGCTTGTTGCTTTCTCGAATCCACATTCTTGTTTATTCATTTTTAATCTAAAATGAACTAAAGAAAAGACGATTCCCATTGGGAGACAGAGAACGTTCAGCAAAAACAGAATCCTTGATTTATCTTGATAGACATGCATTGCATTATTTATGTTTTTTCTCAAATTTATTAATGAAAACAGGACCTGGTTTATTTATTTTTCTCTTATATTACCTGAACGAATAGAGCTAATTTTAAAGGGTTTTCGGATTTAATCAAATAATCATTAATTCTTCGTTGAAATTTGCAAAATATTAATTAAGATACTGTGGACTGAACATTCTTCACGTCTTCCTCTTTTTTAAACCAATAATACGATAACTTGACCAGAAGTGTCCTAAAATTTAGCTTATTTTACTTCAATATATATAAGCATTCCGATGTCAAAAATTCGATGTCGAGATTTTGATGGGTATACTTGTTTTTAGATCCCTGAGTCCAAAAAAGGGAGTCCCTCAAATTGGTCTGTCTGTGTGTAACGATTTTAAGCATGAAGGAGAATTAGTGGATTGAAATTATATATTTAAATTAGGTACCCTCCCGAACACTCAAAATAAGCTTTTGTACAAAATTCAATTCCCAAAAAACTCAATGTTGTTTAATTTCTAGACAAAAAAATAGGATTTGCCCTCCCCTTATTTACAGCAATAATAGTCTCGAGTTCAAAGATTCATTTCTGTTCTGGGAGTGACAGTTACATCTGATCTCTCCTGGAGCAACCACATCTCTTCTGTGGTTAAATCTACCGCAAGGAAATTAGGTTTCCTATTCAAAACGAAGCGTTACTTTTCCTCCCAACAACTCCTAATCCTCTATAAAGCCCAAATTCGCCCGTGTCTTGAATATTGTTCCCACCTTTGGCGAGGGGCGTCGAAAGACGCTCTCTCCTCCTTGGAAGCCATACAGAGGCGTCAATTAGACTGATAGGTGATTCTACCCTTACTATCCCTACAGTCACTAGATCATAGAAGAAGAGTATCTGCACTATCTCTCTTCTACAGGTATTACCATGGTCAATGCTCTGCCGAATTAAAATCAATTATCCCACCCAATGCAACATATTCACGGAACACAAGAGGCATCTTCATCCCTATGCTGTTCAGATCACGACTAACAGAACAAAACAATTTCATTCTTCCTTTGTCCCCATGACCTCCCGTGATTGGAACAAGCCCCCCGCCTCTTTCTCCCCAAACCCTCCACTTTCAACTTTCAAGTCTAACCTCAACAGACATCTTCTCAGTTCCCGCAGTTGAGTTTCCCCTTTAGCTTCTCC
This sequence comes from Euborellia annulipes, assembly GCA_023213315.1. NCBI lineage: Eukaryota > Metazoa > Arthropoda > Insecta > Dermaptera > Anisolabididae > Euborellia > Euborellia annulipes. The sequence continues at coordinate 12,264 of JAKCPI010015614.1, read as the reverse complement.
TTTTGTTTTTATTTTCTTCCTGGCTGCATGTGACTATTGGTCATTATAGGTCTTCGGACCTTATGCACCCATTCCAAAAAAAAAAAAAAAAAAAAAATTGGCCAAAAAGTACTAGCACTTTATTGATGAACTACTTTTTCAGTTTTTTTCGAGTTTCTCAAAATCAGCTCTATCGTTTTTGTATAAAATTCAAAAATCAATTATTTTTTACATGCTCTTTAAAATGTATATTCTCATTTTGAAGCACCTGGAAGCACACTTTACTGATGTAGTATTATATATTTTTAAAATTCATTTTTCGGCTCTTCCTTCCATAGAGCCAATGTTTAATCCCTTTGAGGATTTGCATGTTAATTTCGATTCAAAAGGGGGTCGGTTTGGAACTTTTTACACATTTTAAAATTTCCAATTCTTATGAAATTTTAAATTTATTTAAGATTCTCTATTATGTATAAAATATTCAAATATGGGATTAAAATGTTGAAAAATTTTATTTCAAGCACTCAACATTTAAATCGCAAGTTTGGAACTAAGGTGCTATGGGAATCTAAATAGGTCCTATATCCCGACACAAAAAGATCTGGCTTGACAAGCACAGTACACACACAACTTTCGATTACCGAAAATAAGAGAAAGTTGTGTGCAGTACGACCAGTCACACCAGATTTTTTGACTTAAATTTTTAAAAGAATTAAGTTCTTTTGTCTTTGCAGAGTGGATTATATGACGTGGAACGGGCCGAATCCAGACTTAGTATGCGGTAGAGCAGGCTTGGCGAAAGGACACAGCTGTTTAGCCAAAGGGCCCAATCCTGAGTTGCGTAAAGGTCCTGCACAGCGAAAAGGTCCCGTGCTCAGCTTGGCTCTGGGCCCAGCAGCAACAGCCATACCATCGCATTGCTGCCAGAAGCTCATGACGGCATGCATGCGGGGTTAAAAAAGCCAACTGAACATGCTGGCGACACATATTTCTCCTCTAAAAAAAAAAATTATTTCTTGCTCATCTCTTGCTTCGGCCCTCTTGAGGCATCGCATGCGTCGCGTAACAAAAAAGAAAACCACCTCAATCCTAAATACTCTTTATTATAAAAAATGACCAACTCCTAACTCTTCCAAATCTGTTCAATTGTTTTATTTTAATGAAATAATATTAATGTGTTCTCTTAGCTGAAGATTGCTGTGAGATAATGAATTTAAAACTTCAGCTAAATTTAATCTTAATACTAAAATTGAATTTAAGAATTTGGACTTAAATTTTAATTTAAACACTTTGAGTTAAGTAAGTAAATATATAAGACAATTTGGCAGAGAAAATATTATTCTTGCTTTATTCCAACGAACGATCAATTTTTCTTAATTCTTTTAAAAGTTTGACATTCAAATTGTATGTACCGTTTGTACATGATAAGGAGAGAAAAAAAGAAGCCAGTCCAAGTTTTAAAATATAATAAGTTTAATATAATTTTGTCTAATATGATGATGAGAAAAAACATAATTTCTCGTTCGATATTATTTCTGTTAATTTTTAGATAATGAGGGCAGAGATTGAATAGAATTTACATAGCTTATAAGAGGCTAAATGGAAATTATGGTTCTCGCTTTCTGAATCTAGAGAGACTTTAAAGGTTTAATAAATGTTTAATCTTTTTTCTAAATAATATTTTAAATGATACACTAGCTGATTTTTTTTTCCAAGTTTTTATAATCCGTACTTTATACATATAAAAATTTGAAACATATCACCTAGCGTATCATTTCAAATATTATTAATAAAATGATTCAACTTTTTTTTCAAGTCATTTTGACTCTAGAAACCATTTGACTTTATTATTTATTATTTTCATTAGATAGAGTATCGATGGCTTCCGGCGGGTGTTCAATGGTCTTGTTTTTCGGGGGCCATCTATCCCGATTTTATGATTCAACTAGAGCCTACTGCCGAGAGTTTGTTCTATTTATTATCGAACTCTTTTATATAATTTATTCCATTTTCTGGTACGGAGCTGAGCAACTAAATTATAAGAAAGAAATCTTTTTTTCAAATATGAAATTCAAAACCCATTCTAGGATCAATAATTCTTTCATTTGATTTTTCTATTAAACTAATTATTCATAAGCCTCATAAACAGAACAATTGTGGTCTTCGGCGCCTATTATGAAAAAAAGTTTAAGGAAAGTTACTAATTATCTATCGTAGCCCAGACAGCTTGGAATATTGCAGCAATATTGCCAATCTTGCTCAATATTGCAACTCAAACAGCAATATTGCCGCAATATTCCTGCAATGTTTCAAAGAGGCGGACATAGGAATATTACAGCAATGTTGCTTGGAATATTGTCAATATTTTGCAAGATTTGCAATATTGTTTCAATATTGGCAATATATGCAAGAATCGCAATATTTCTACAATATTGCTACAATATTCCAAGCTGTCTAGGAGGCTATAGAAATATATTCTTTATATTTTATTATTTGGAGAGAAGTTACTGTTTGTGTTCGAAAATCAAGAAAAGCAAGTAGGCCTACTAAAGCAGCAAAAATAATCAAAAAACCTTTCAATGGCAAAGTCGAAGGAGACAAAATTTTATTTGTCCATACCATTTTTCAGTCTTCTAGGCTATATATAATTCAGGCACAAAGTTATCACTTTTCGATACTCAAGAGTATGTGTGCACATATATATTTTGGTAAACAGGCGGGTGCTTCAGCCAACGTGAGAGCCTATTAAAGAAAGGCTTTTTTATTATTTGCTGCTTTAGTACTTGCCTTTCCTCTCTTTTTCTTTATATTTTATTAATACATATCAAATTAGAAATAATAAGCAAAATTTCTTGCTCTTATGATTGTAAAAATATATCGAAAACATTAAAGAAATTTAAATAATATTTGTTTCCAAAATTTCAAAATTTCTTAACTCAAAGTTGTTTAAAATTTCAAAAAATTTAACAAATGTTTCTAATAAAAAAGACTAACAAAAATTATTTAGTGCCAAAATATTCATATCGTCAAAAAAATAAATTTATTCAAAATAATTAAAACGGCTTATAATTGCCAAGTGATATTAAACAAATGATGAAGGCGTATATTTTTTTACAAATGATTTAACTTAACATGTGACGTTACGCCACGCATGCCCTTCTATATATAATATCATGGTTTTATAAAAAGAAATATAGTTTTAATTATCTGCCAAATTATTTTATTAAATATCTAAATATCTTTTCATATTATATATGTGTATATATAAATATATTTTTAAAGGGTTGTGCAGTATAATTATATTCGGGAGGAAACAAATTTATACATATATGTTTCAAATACTTCTTAATATGTATGTCCTCCAAATTGTCAAAACTATAAATAAATAGTGAATTAATAATTATAAACATTATATTTTCTTATTAATATAATGTAACTTAATAGGAACAGGAATATTTTATGTTAAATAAATCAATGTAGAAATAATTTCATATTAGAAATCAGTTCTAAGGAAATTCTCATAATTTATATATTTTTTTATTGAAACACCATTACATAGCAAACTAAAGGAGCACATTATTTTACATCTAGCCTGTGATTTGGGATAAAAATGTTATAAATACAATGACATCATTTATGCTTTTTCCATTCCAATGTATGGCCTCGAAGTTTTCTTGTTAGCCATTAAAAATTTAATCATTCCTTAAGAAATATTTTTTCATTTTTTTTTTAATATCTATAATGTCTATAATCACGCCCTTAAATGAAATAAATAGTAATTTTCAACTTTATACAAATTTATATTTATGTTGTTGTACAACTTTTAATCTTTTTATTTTATTTTTTGTTTGTTTTTGTTATTTATCTCCTCTCTATAATAATAAATAAATAATGTGAAACAATGCCGCAGCCATGAATTTCCCGAGCCAACTCACTCCCGCAAGAGTCTTTTTTGTCCCATGGTTATCTTTGGCACTTTACCATTAGAGAAGCGAAAAGCGACCAGGAAGGACTCCTTGTGTGCACTTGAGATGAAATTTCAATTTGTGATTTTGTACTTCCGAATTTTAAGAATTTCTTATTTCGTTTTTTTACTTTTTCATTTTGTAGAAAAGTTATTTTTTCAAGAATATATTTTTATATTTTGAAACAGAGAGAGTGGTGTTTTCAATTTAGAATATGATTTGAGATTCATAAAATAAATGCAATCCGCGTTAAGGGGATGTCTACGTTCTAAAAAAAAAAAAAATTGGCGTACTTGTTTGAACAGTTGTTGACTTGAACAAAAAGAAGGGAGGTGACATAGTAAATGATAACTTAGTCTTGAAATTAGTTTGATTATCCTAAGATCAACAACTGTTCAAGCGATGCACACACAGAGGATCACACATCACCATACATTCCCCCTCCTGGTTCCATACAAAAAAATCCTTTGAACAAAAGTTTTATTTTCTAATGTTCAAAAGCCAGCGCTCCGAGAACCAAAGCAAGATCGAAAAGTCTAAAGAGATAAGTGCCATTTAGGGTTTACCTGTTCCGGAACGATGTTAAATGCTAAACTTACGGTTTAGCTGTTCGCTCGAACCCAAAAAGAATTGTGTTGACATTTTGATCACATAAATTGTTTAAGTGGTCAGAAAAACTGGAAGGCACTTTACTACTTTTTGAACACATCCAAGCCAAGAATATTTCTAACATCAATGGACATTCTAGTGACATTTGCAGTACAACCTATTCAAGAAAGCCCTCAGATACACCGTATTAGGCACGAGTTTTAGAATACAGTTAATTTTTGGCTCTGTATCCATTTTAAAGTATACAATTATTTAATTGAAATACATAAAATCCATTTATATCAAGAATAGGATTGACTACAAAATCACTGATCTGTTTTTTTTTTTTTTTATTTTTAAAAGTTCAAACTGATTTAAAAGCAAAAACAAAATATCAAGGCCACTTTTTTTTTTATATATAATATATATTTTAAATATCACTTATTTTTTGTCAACAAATTATTCAATTCAATTTTGGCATACCCCAAAGGCAGGAAGGCATTTTAAATAATTTTTTTTTTTTCTAAATTCTATTATAATATAAATTTTGTACATGTTTTTTTCATTTTCTAAACAAAAGAAATCACAAAAATAAATGAGTGGATTTTATATATTCAAGCTTAAGGAATCTAAAGTGACTAGAGACTCCTCAATTGAAAAGGGAGGAGGACCCATTAGAGCACAGTTTGAGTATAGGACAGACGAGAGACGAGACACACTTCGGCGTGCAGAGATACGAGCATTCGGATCGGCATAGTATGTAATAAGTGTCCTGTGTGTCAGCTAGCTAGACATCAACTAGCCTGCAACAACGCAATTTAATTATTTTATCTAAATATGGATAATTTACAATCGTATATACATAATAAATAAAGAAGACATTGTCTCTTATAAACTGCACTCACACGAGTGCCATCATTAACAACTTGTAAATCACAAGACCTGTTCCCTGTAATATACATTTTTATATATATATAATATATATTCTCTTTTTTTTTTAGAAAAAATTAAAATTAAATATTTTATAAAATAATGTCATATTAATTCAGACCTAAAATACTGTGAAAGTCGAATGAGTAAAAAATAATATAAATACCGTGCTTTGAAATGGATCAGATAAAATGTAAATAGTGTTTTATATATAGATATGATATATTAATTTATACATATAACACTATTTGTTTATTAGTTTTTGAGTGTTCTCAAAGAACGCGGGCGCGCTAGGAGATTCGAACCGGGGACATGGGCCATTTTTAGGGATGACTCGCAAGCAATGAAAAAAAAAAAAAACAATTCAAAATAAAATAATAAATGAATGTGCTAATGGAAATTGCGATCGTATTCTTCTTCATTGCTGGCGAGCCAAGCCTCCTCATCCACGCAACAGTCGGGCATACGATTCCAGCCTAATGCATGTTGCTAATTTGATTGTTCATGATATGTCATACACTGGACAACATTAGAGTTATCTTTGTTTAATGCTTTATGGCTAAACCCTAAAATTGATATTTACTAATACTGACAATTGGCAAACACATATTATAGTGAATGTAAAATAATAAATTCTGTTCTAATAAATACTGTTGTATCATTTACAATCATTCTATTTTTTTATTTTTCTAGATTCTTGAGATCTAGTACTGTAAATTAAACAGATAATTAAGCATGGTGTATGTTTTTTTTTTTTTTTCTGTGGGTAAATGTCATCTGTGAGGGTGTGGAAGGTGTTTTATTTATTTTTTTTCTTTGTAATGATTGTGAAATGTAATCGAGAGACTTGAATCGTTCATGGTGCCGAAAATGAGTGTTCGGTCCATTACATTCTCATTCAATACCAATGCGGTTGGTTCAATCAATTAACCGACGGAGAGACTCCGTCCCGAAGATTTTCCGGAACGCAGACAATCGTTGGTCAAGCGGCGCGCAAGCCAAGGAATGCATTGTGATGTGTAAAAACAATACTGTACACGTAACTGCCTTATGTCAACTAACACTGCGTTACTATTGTAACATAGAACAAATACTTGAGACAGAGCCTAGCGTTTGGACATTAGCTATCGATCTCTACCTCTCTATGCATCTATAAAAATTAATGGCACTAAAACGTATTTATATATAAATATATAGATATATATGTATACATGTTGAACTTAAGTCTTTGGGAAGTTTTACATAATCTAATTTTTATAGATATTTTTGGAAGTTATTTTTTTTTTTTTTTTGTTCATCTTGATCATATACAACGCAAGTCTTTCTTATAGCATATATTTTCTTACAATATATAAATGATAAGTCTCAATATAATTTACTAAACATTTGATAATTTAAACTAACTTTTGACAACCTCTTTCTATATATATATGTATATAATTTATTAACCATATATATGTATACTTAGTAATTAATTTATATATATACATATACATATATATAGTTTTGCTTTGTTTATAATGTTAAGAGAGGGTGTAGGTCGTGCTATGTTTATATATGTGTGTGAATGTGTTTTATGTATACATGTGTATATATATACATGTATGTGTATATATATATATAATATATATATATATAAATGAGTGGGGGTAGGGCGGTGCACTTAGTCGTTGCGGCCGTGAATCATGGAGGGTTCCACCTTGACGGTGATTCGTTCTGGGTCTTTGGAAGCAGCAGCCGCCGCGGCTGCCGCATCTTTCACCAAGGAATCAGGACTTTTGACAATCTCCTCGATATCCTCTTGGAAGAGGTTTTCGGGCCGAGGCGAGGTAAAGCTACTCGTAGGCTTATAAGTCATTCCACTGACGCCAATACCCACTTCCACATTGCCGAGGGCTGCGGCGGCCGTCGCCGCCAATGGTGTTGGTGAACCGCCTAATGGAGAGGCCACGGCCGCTGCGTCCATATCAGCCGGGCTAGCCACCCTTAAATCCGACGGACTTGGTACTCGTATACCACCATTACTTGGTAAGCAATGGCCGCCTACCACCAGACTTCCAAGACCGCCAAGTTCGTGCTGGTGTTGTTGGGCTGCCGCTACCATACTACACATCTGTTGTCGTAGGCCTTGCGCTACCACCGCAACAGCCGCTGCAGCTGCTGCGCCTGGTGATACTGTTCCTTCTGGGCCATTACTGCACGAGCCGCCTGGATAAGTCAGCCCCAGCGGTTCCTGAAAATCACAAAAATAATTAATTAACTATTCATTTGAAACAATTATTCGATTATTTATAATAGTATATTATTATTAAATAAGGATTTAAGAACAGAGGTGATATTGATAGAATGAAGCAGCAAGGAATTCTATATCTAAGGAAATATAAAAAATTAAATGATAATGTTAAGTAGTACTAAATTTAATGATTAAATATAGTTATCTAGGCTCCTTTAAGTGTCTAGCTAATGCCGAAACAGTATTAAAAATTCTTGTTGTTTGTACATGGCCGTAAGGAAAATCAATTCATTTTTAAGGACCGTGGGCCAAAAATGATTATAAAAATTGCATTCATGGAATGCTCAGCTATTTTGTCATATTGGATGGGAGAAAGTAACGATTTGCAAAACATCTGTTGATTGTACTGAGGATGATTCCATATCACTGGGATCGAAATATCTACAAAATAAACGGATAAAAAAAACAAAAAGTATTTATTTTTGGCCGACAATCCTTAGAAACTACAAATTTTAGTTACATTATAATTTTATGACGAGAATTTGGACTAGAGCGCTTAGATTCGTATTTTTTACCCCTTGAGAATCGGCAACTAAAAATACACTAAAGAATAGACAAATGGCTAATTTCACGGGGTCTCCATAAAAATCTAGAATTTAGTTAGAAATAGCAAATTCAAAATATTCTTTTTTTCTATTATATAACTTAATATTATTTAATATATAAAAATTTTATATTTCAGAGTAATTTCTATCATTTTCAAATAATTATGATATTATAATTATAATCTTGTTTTCTTGCTTAAAATTAAAATTAATTTTTTATGTATTAGATCTGTGATGTCCAAAGAGAGGTACGGCAAGCGATTGAATAATAGAAAACGATAAATAAATAACAATAACTCATGTTATCCAACAAATCGATTTCCTTAATCTATTCTCCCTTAATGCTAGGTTATTGATGAGGATTTAAATTTAATATATATATTTAGATGAATTAAGGGGAAGGAAATGGCTACTGATAAAAAAATAAAGATCAAATTAAAAATTAAATTTGAAAAAATAAGGACGTTACATGAACACTGCCCGATACTTGTTATTATTTTCATTAGATGATGTCATGTCATTAGTGCCTTAATTTCTCTGGAAGTAATATTTTTAAGAGATTGATTTTTTTTTTTTTAATATAACATGTCACTCATTTAGTAAATAGCTAATCTTTATTTTAATCAGGTTAGAAATAAAATAATTGATCTATTCTCTTGAGCCTTCCATAATAACGATTACTTCAAAGATGATCTTGTTATCTTTATTGTGGTGGTTGGCGCCTTCATTCTCCCAGATAACCTCCAAATCTACTCACTAACACAGAAGGTACATTTTATTGCTCTTTCTTTCTTAGAAGGTCACTCTATAAACATGTGAGGTTTGACTCTTTTGTAGAACAAAGACCATTTTACTGCTTAAAGAGTGACCCACCAAGAGAAATAGAGAAAACAAAACTGTGCCCGTACATAACGAAGGTTTACTTTTAAAATACTCTCTTGGTATGACTCAAAATTACACAAAAACAATTTTAACGATTGAATCATTTTTATTCATACCTATTCTTATTCATAAACAGGGCTGTATTTCTAAATAGGCTAAGAAAGCAGCCATGGGCGTAACTAGGGAATTTGGCTAGGACCATGGGACCAGCCATCCTCCCTGGGGGAGGGGCATGGGACCCCTCCTCCGGGGGGCCTGGTAAGCCCCATATTTTCTCAATTTTTCTTGGGGCAGAGAGCTTTCTGGGGGGGGGGGGGAGGCACGAGCCTTCTGGGGGGCACCCCCTAGTTACGCCCATGGATGCAGCCTAGAGCGGTAATAAATTCAGGGGCGGCAATTTATTCAAAAGTTAAAATGAATTCTGATTTTTATATAATTTTATATTATTCTAAATAAAATATTTCAAAATATAAACTATACAAAATTAAACAATTAATTAATTAAATATCTTTTGGGCAAATTTGAGTACCTATTTGTAAGTAAATTTTTAGAAAAAAAGTTTGCCCCCCCCCCCAAGGAAAAGTTGAAATGACGCCACTTAATACATATTTTGTATAAAACAAATGTATACAATATGAACTATAGAGGAGGCGGCAAATTAATTTTAGCCAATAGGCGGCATACTCTTAAATCCGGCCCTGTTCATAAATAAAAATAAAGCAAAAGCCACCAAGATCGTTTCACTCAGGATGGGTGGCCTTGGAAAATCCGCGTTGTGAACGTTCCTCGGTAGTATAACATAATTTAAAAAAAATATGTAGGTATACAATAAACTCCTAAATGCGGCCGAGAGAGCAAATTTAAAATAAATAAAAATTTTACAGACTAATAAGCCATGAAATTTATTTAAATCACTAATAGTTGCTAAGAAAGGGGAAGGGGCTCAAGATCCTCAAGAAAATTTAAATTAATCATATAAAATTATTGAAGCAAATAAATAATAAAATTATTTTAAACATATTTATCTTTTTAACACCTCCCTCCAGCCTTCGTATTTTTTGAATTATTGCTATCAATTGAATTATAGAAATATGTACGATTCATACACGTCAGAACATTTTTTTCTCAGGGGGGGGGGAGGTCATGGTTTTATATCTTATATTAATATTTCAAAGATTTTGTTATTAAATCTTTTTCGTCTGCCCACTGGACAATCCAGTTCCGATGCCTATGGTAGGGTTATATAATGGTTATTAAATATATTAATTTATAATATAAATACAGTATAACGTAGATCTATTAGGATGAGAAAAGACATGAAAAGAATTTATATTATCCCCTCTCCAGACCAAAAGCGGGGAAGCTCGTTTCTCCCATTCTGTTTTTTCTTGCTTTACCTGGTGGTAAAAATTCTTTTTATGATAATATCTAAGAATTTTTCAAGTCTTTTTGGCATCTTTGGTCATAAAGACTTTAAACGGTAATTATCTCGTTAATGACAATACATTATATCCAGACATATCTTCTAAGGTTAACAATTCATTTACCTAAACTTAACATTTAATGAACTTTTTGTTGATAATGAAAAAGATATCAGAAATTCAATTTTAGCTATTTCTTCGATTATTTTTTTATATTATTTATTATGGGACAGGGCAGGTTAAATGCCAATATCGTGAATTTAATCTATTTTTCTTTTAATTTCCAATATATTTATAATCGCTCCGAGTAGGACTTTAGATTAATGAAAAATAGATATAATTTAATTTTCATTGCTTATTTTTAAATGAATGGATTAAAAAGAAAAACGATTATGTGTTCCAGTTACATTTGGGATTAAAATATAAAATCTAATTGACTTTAAAATAAATATCTACGCGAATAAAAAAAAATCTTGAGTTTTAATTAGCAACAATATTTTTTTATTAAACTTATCAATGGATCAATTTAATAAAAATTATTTCCTTTTAATTAATTGCATTTTTTTTAATAAACCATTAAAATATTTCGGATTTAAATTTTTTTTTCTAAGATTTTCTGATTAAATAAATAGATCGAAATATTATATAAAAAATTAAAATATTTTTTTTTTAGTAAGAATAATAATAAGTAGACTATATCGATTTTACCATTAATTTAAACAGTTGAAATAATGAATATTAAATCAATTTGAGTTTAAATTATCATACTATCTCTTGAGATCTTTAAAAATGACGGCGGAATATTTTAATTATTTATTATTTAATTAAATAATCAATTGAAAGGGTTATATATTAGGACAAGAGGAATAATATTTTTTTATATAAAAGCAGTCGAGATCTCTTGTTTTAATTTTAACTGCATTTAAATTACCGGCGATATACCCGGGTAGGCCTATAAAGTTTTTCGAATCTAAGTTAATTTAATTCATGTGGGTGCTAATTGTTGTTAGTTTAATAAAGATTTATATTAAATAATGAATATTTATGTTTTTTTTAAACAAATATATTAATTAAACTAGCAAGTAAAATTAATTAAAATATATTACTAAAACTTAAGGAAATAAAAAAGGTGGTCTGAGGGCTCGCTGGTGTAGTGAGCTAGGGTGTCAGCTTCTGCAAAGAAGATCCCTGTTCAAATCCTTGGCATGCGGGATTTTTCATTAAATAAAAATATTTAGTTAATGTAAGCAAATCCTCAAGCAAGCCCTGGATTGGAATATAGGATCTTTCCACAATAGCCCTCAGGCAACTCTACGAGGAGAGGGAGTTGCTGTGACATCCCGTCCTGTGGAAGGGACGTAAAGAAGGTTCCCTCTCAGTGATGCATTCTTCGAAAGGAGTAGGCTACACGCCGGTGCTGAGGGAGTCCCTCCTCAAACCAGGACATCCTCCATAGCATAGAAGAGGTTGGATATAAGGAGCCGGTTGGAACCAGAAATAAGGATTAGTTCACTAGCTAGAGACGAGAGCAGGAGGAGGAGTTAGAGATAGGAAATGATGTAACTTCACGTGGTGCCGGTAGATGGCTACGGCCAGAGGCCGGTTGGGTTTGAGGTGTGTGTCTTCGTACACGTAAGCACCTCGGGTAAATAAACGGGGAT